>WJXA01000257.1:0-44570 GCA_014282245.1 Rhododendron simsii | reverse complement strand
AAGAGAGAGTGATCCTCGGATGTTTCAGTGGGCTCCACGTTAGATCCGGAGGAGCATCGTGAGTTCAAAGAGCTCCTCACTGAGTTCAGCGACATCTTTGCATGGTCTCTCAAGACATGCCCGTATCGATCCTGAGATAGTGGAGCATCGAATCCCCCTGTTGCCCCGATGCTAACCAGTGAAACAGAAGCTCAGACGATGCGACCAGATTGGGTGCAGAAATCAAGGAGGAAGTCACTAAGCAGATTGACGCTGGTTTCCTCGCAGTCTCTCAGTACCCACTTGGGTGGCCACATCGTCCCTGTTCCTAAGAAAAATGGCCAGATTCGTGTCTGTGTTGACTTCCGGGACTTGAACAAAGCAAGCCCCAAAGACGATTTTCCCTTGCCACACATCGATGTGCTGGTGGATAATACTGCAGGCATGCTTTGCTCTCGTTCATGGACGGTTTCTCAGGCTACAATCAGATTCTCATGGCACCTGAAGACCGCGAGAACAACCTTCATCACTGAGTGGGGACTTACTGCTATTTGGTCATGCCGTTTGGTTTGAAGAATGCTGGTCCGACTTATCAAAGAGCTGCCACGACTATTTTGCATGACATGATGCACAAAGAGGTTGAGGTCTACGTTGATGACATGATTGCCAAGTCAAAAACTCGGGAAGGCCATGTCCACGTGCTAAGGAAACTCTTCGAAGGTTCCGCAAGTTCCGGATGCGTCTTAATCCTCAGAAGTGCACCTTCGGAGTCACAGCAGGCAAAATGCTGGGTTTCATGATCACTTCCCGTGGGATTGAAGTCGATCCGTCGAAAATCAAAGCAATACGTGACATGAAGCCACCTGAGTCTGAAAAGGGGGTGCGGAGTTTTCTGGGAAGGTTCAGTTCATCAGCAGATTCATCGCCAAGTTAACCTAACTTGCGAGCCGATGTTTCGACTACTCAAGAATACCCCGTTCGTATGGTCAGAAAAGTGCCAAGCGCTTTCATCTCGATCCAGGACTATCTACAGAACCCGCCTGTTCTCATGCCGCCTATACAGGGAAAACCTCTCATTCTCTACTTATCTGTGAGTTCAACGTCCATGGGATGTTTGCTAGCTCAAGAAGGGGACAAGGGAATAGAGAAAGCTATTTACTACCTGAGCAAGAAGATGGTTGGAGCCGAGGAACGCTATACCGCTTTGGAAAAGACGTGCTGGGCCCTTGTCTGGGCATCTAAGAAGTTAAGACACTACATGCTGGCTTACCCAGTGAAGTTGATTTCTAGAATGGATCCTCTCAAGTATCTATTTGAGAAACCTGCACTTACTGGTAAGTTAGCACGTTGGTTGCTTCTCTTAGCAGAATTTGATCTCGAGTACGTCACAAGAAAGTCGGTAAAGGGACGCGCCAATGCAGAATTCTTAGCTGACCATCCCGTGGACGGGCCTGAGGATTCAGATTTCGCGTTCCCGGATGAGGAAGTGCTGACAGTTGTTGAGGATGTTTGGACTCTTTACTTCGATGGGGCAGCCAATCAGAAGGGGTTCGGAATCGGGGTTTTGCTAGTCACTCCCGACGATTCTCATATTCCGCTTGCGTTTAAGCTTAATTTCGATGTCACTAATAACCAAGCTGAATATGAGGCTTGCATTGTGGGTATGGAAGCTGCGCTCGCGCTCGGTGTTGAGAAGCTTGAAGTCATCGGGGATTCGAATCTTGTTGTGTCTCAGGCCAATGGAGACTGGAAAGTACGCGAGGAGAAACTGAAGCCTTATCATCACGATTTAGAGGGATTAATCCCTCGTTTCATTAAGGTGACTTTCACTCATGTTCCTCGGTTAAAGAACCATTTCGCTGATGCGCTTGCCACTCTGGCCTCCATGGTTGAACTGCCGTTAGGTGTCAAACTCCGTCCTGTCTTAATCGAGCAACGGGACCATCCCGCTTATCAATGTGTCAACGCCATCGATGATGTGGATGATGGCCTACCCTGGTACCATGACATATGGAACTTCATCGAGGGTGGTTTATACCCGTCTGATGCCTCTCAGAAGGACCAAACTGCGTTACGGAGGATTGCTGCTCATTACATCATCTGTGGAGGGAGGTTGTATAGAAGATCTCATTGCGGGATGCACAAACTCTGCGTCAACGGCGTTGAAGCTGTCAGAATTATGGAAGAAATCCACGAAGGGGTTTGCGGCCCCCACATGAGCGGCGTCATGCTTGCTAGGAAGATCCTGCGTCAGGGTTACTTCTGGTCTACTATGGAATCTCAGTGTGTGGATTACGTGCGACGATGTCACAAGTGCCAAATCCATGCTAATCTGATACATGTACCACCTTCTAACCTATTTGGCATGACTTCGCCTTGGCCTTTCTCTGTATGGGGCATCGATGTCATCGGCATGGTCAGACCTTCTGCTTCAAATGGTCACAGGTTTATCCTAGTAGCGATCGATTATTTCACCAAGTGGGTCGAGGCTGAATCATACAAGACCTTAACTGCAGTTCAGGTCGCTCATTTCATCAGGAAGAATATCATCTATCGATATGGAGTTCCGCAGGCGTTCGTCTCAGACAATGGGGTTCATTTCAAGGGTAGAGTTCTGGAACTCTTTGAAGAATTCAAAATTCAGATCCATCACTCGACCGTCTATCGCCCTCAGACAAATGGAGCAGTTGAAGCGGCAAACAAGAACATCGAGACCATCATCAAGAAATCTGCAGAGTCCGCCAGGGACTGGCACGAGCAGCTGCCTCTAGCTCTTTGGGGGTATCGAACGTCAATCCGGACATCAACAGGGGCAACCCCTTATTCCTTGGTTTACGGAATGGAAGCAGTTCTCCCCATAGAACTCGAGGTACTGTCTCTGAGGGTGACGGTGGAATCCGAACTTTCGGAATCTGAATGGCTCAGTGGGAGATTTGCTGAACTCATGCTTTTTGATGAAAGAAGGCTCCGGGCTTTGTATCATGTTCAAGGGTATCAACGGAGAATCGCCCGGGCATTTAACAAGAGGGTGAAATCTAGGGACTTAATTGAAGGTGACATGGTCACGAAGGAGATTCGAGCGCCAGTTTTCGATCCCCGCGGCAAGTTCCGACCTAAGCGTTCCGGACCGTACATCATTAAGACCATCCTTTCTGGGGGAGCAGCTCAGCTCATCGATCTTGATGGCAACGAGTTCAACACTCTGGTCAACCTGGATCAACTCAAGCGTTACTATCCCTGAGAGAAGCTCGTTGGACCGAAAACCACAAGGGTGGGCGGTTCCAAGCAAAAGTTAGAGCAAGCCTGCTAGACCGAAAACCTGAGAAGGCGGTTTAGGCAAAAATAAATAGGCATTAATCAATCAGCTCGCTAGACCGAAAACCCGCACGGGCGGTTCTAGGCAAAAATTAGAGCATAAAAGGAGAGCTAAAACACCCGAGCGAACCTTTGCCTGAACTACGTTTTGACCTGATTCCTTGAAAAGGGATACGTAGGCAATCTCTCCGCGAGATTCGGTCATAATCAATCAACTTGATCCACGGTCCCCTATTACCAGAGTCTGGGTCGATGTTCACGGAATGCTGTGGTTCAACACTTGAAACAAGCGAGGAAAGCTCCCCGACTTTCACTTTTATTTAATTATAACTTCTATTACACAGGCTGAGCAGTCTTACAAACAGTTAAGCATAAAAAACAGAATAAAATGCTCGAGGCCTTAACAGGCTCACAGTTTATTCTAGATCATTTGAGTCTGTCCAAGAGTCAGTCATTGTTTTGCCTGCTTGCAATCTCTCTTTTCAGCCATGCTCGATATCGGGGCATAAGCTCTGTGCTGAAATCTGGGTCAGCTCCTCCGAGTTGTCTCAGGCCCCAATTATGCTCATATCCTCTCAGATTCTGGAAGGTAAAGGCAGGGACTTGGAAGTCCTCAATCCCAGCTCGGTGAAGCCCTTGGCTTATTCCCAACTGACGGAGAATACGGCCGGGAATGTAGAATGTGAAAGCGGTCAGCCCAGCTATCACCATCCTCTCAAAACCTGCAGAATTCAAGGCCATATCCGGGATGTTCAGGGCCTCATGCCTCCAAGTAATCTCGTTCGGCAACATTTCTCGCATGAATGTGTACCACTGATGCACACTCATCTCCGGGTAAATCATGCCCCGCTGATGCATTCGGCCGGGCAGATGAGGCCAATTTGCCTCTGGCGCAGTGAGCAATCCCAACTTATCGGACAACCAAAGCTGCAAGAGCGGAAAAACAAGTCAGAAGCCACATAAAACTTGAGCGGAAAAACAAGTGAGAAACTCTGATATAGCCTTAGCCGAGAGACGAGGTAAAAGCAGAATGTGCGAAAAACGGAAAAAGGTGAGCTGAGTGAGAACTTACCTGCAACAGAAGTGGGCTACCGCCAAAAACGTTTGTTTGACCTGTGCGAACCAAGTCCAACCCCATGAGTGTTTCAGCCAAGACAAGCGGCACTACATTCCTTCGAGAACCCATTTGAGCAGCAACGCTCACCAGCATAGGGTTCACCTGCCCATTCGGGGACACCAGTAAATAAGCAGCCAGCACGCTGATTGTTAAAGCAAAGCGACGCCTGGCCTGCAAAGCCATGTCCTCTACATTCCCTTCTGGCCCGTACCATTCCATTAGGCGCATGATATTGATTTGTCCTCCGACTAGCAAACTTTCGGCTGCTCCCCTAGTAATGTCAAGGCTGGTTTGAAGGAGCTTTGGTATGTTCTTCCGGTAAGGCGGCACGACAATCACGCTCGAGGCAACACCTTGGAGGTACGCTTGGAATTCCTCCACAGTCGGGCACAGCTCATTAACCCCAAACCTGAACACATGGACCTCCGGATCCCAGAATTGCAAGGCCGCCATCAAGAGCTCAGGGCGAACCCTTACATCACGGAGAAAACGAAATGCGGCTAGCCCGTGAGATCGGAATGAGAGCCAATCTCCAGCAACAAAAGCAGTAAGCCATGGGCTAATTAACACTGGGAGGTTGTTCGCCATCTTGATTTTTGGGGAAAAATTACCAGGAAGATGCTTCTACTGAATGAAGCGCCAGTCTCTTTATAAGCCTGAATGCGTGAAGCATTTCCCTTCTCAAAGCAAAGGCCTCTGCTGCACTGTCCTTTCTTCTGAAACCAGGGCATCTCTGCACCGTCCCATAAAAACTTCTGAAAAAGGTGATGACAAAGCCTGGCCGCTCTGGACTTCTGGGATGGTCAAATAAAGGTGGCCTGGTGTGCCCAAACCATCGCGCGATGATGTCACTCCATCGCGCGACTGTTCAAAACCCCTCCATCGCGCGATTGTTTCAAACCATCGCGCGACGGTTCAACCTGCAATTTGACAGTTTCCAGCTAGCTACTGCCCAACTTGGTCATTTTGGACTCCAAAGGTTATCTTGCCATTTTTATGGTTCCAGCAAGTCATTATAAGCATATGTGACTGTATCCAAGCGCCGGATTCAGAAAATTGCGTTTAACGAAGATTTCGGACCCTCCGTGGCTCGTTTCAAGTTCAAAAGGCCGTTCTAGGGAGTCAAAACTCGTTTCAAAGGGTTTCCCCTCATTCTTTCATGCCGTACAAGTCATAATGACATAATGTGACTGTACGGAGGTGTCGGTTTCAGTCCGGGACATAATAGAGTCTTGGTTTAATATCTCGTGTCCCCTTTTGTGTCCTTCGACGTGTCTATGGCTCTTTGGCATTTTTGGACATGTTTTTCGAATTCCATCTGTTCTCATAGGTCATTTTGCACATATATGACCCTACCTTAGTGTCAGTTTCATCCCGGTCGGGATATCTTCAGTTTTGGATGGCAAATGTCCAAAATTCCACTATATTATCCGTATCCTAGCTGTGTCCTAAGGTATTTTCTCATTTTCTTTCGAGCTAAGTCTCTTTTGTACGCGTCTCCGTGTCTGTGTACAGTCTTGGTACGTTATCAATGCAAGTACGGTATTAGTGGTAAGCATTTATCTACTTTAACCCATTGCACAAGTAAAATGAACCGCAAAATGCAAATTTTATGGCTAACACTGTGATCTATCCACATCCAAATGAAGAAAACTACTGCATGTACGGCACTTCGGCCACCCAAAGTTATCATGTCAAGTTCGGGCACATCCGCCCATCAAGTCAAAAAGGCGCGCAGGCCTCTAAAAACATCTGTCAAAGTATCAACCAAGGCACTCTGGCCTTCCATATATCTATGCGGGCACGCAGGCCCAAAATCAAAAAGAAGGTGCAAAAGTGGGAAAAGGCTCCTCAGCAGCCCTCAGTCGTCCCCAAACCAGTCACCCTCTCCGTCGTCATCCTCGTCGTCTCTCTCTGTGAGGTCCACCCTGTAGCCTGGATCCTCTGCTGAGTCGTCGGACCCACTGCTGTCCGACGCCTCCTCTCCCTCTTCTTCTTCTTCCTCCTCCTCTTCGTCCTCCTCCTCGGAGACCTCAGGCAGGATCAGCCGCTTCTTGCGGACCGGCTCGTCTTGTGAAGGCCTCTGGCGCATCTTCAGCTGATACCTCTCCTCGGCCTGCGCCACGGCCTTTCGAGCCGCCTCCTCGCTGCCAATGGGTGGCTGTGGGCCCCGTGCCTGTGGCCTCGTGCTAGGCGTAGGAGCAGGAGTCCTTGCAGCAAGCTTCTTCTGTGGAGGCTCTCGTACGCTCTTTCTCCTAGGAGCCGCCTGTCCCTGTGCCTGCATTATAAACATTGTATATATCAGCATATATTTGCATGTTTCGTCTTTTAAAAGCAGGTATAAGCAAAATCGAGAAGCAATCAAAGCAAAGGAATGTATCGAATGCAGGAATGTATCGCATACAGACATATATCACAAGCAGGAATCTATCATTTTCTAAAGGAATATACCTGAGATCTCCGAGCTGCTGGCTGAGGGTAGCGTAAGTCCAACGGTAGGCCACTCGCCGCCCTTCTGATCACATTCTCCAACGCAAGCATGCGCCGGACAGCTTCGTTCACCCACTCATTGGGTACCTGCAAGGAGAATTCAAATATGAGCAATTGAATAGCATTTCAAACTTTATCAGAATGCAGTAATGAATGCAACAGTATCTTACGGGCACAGTAACAGGCGCTGGCTCAACTCTGGCCGGGGTAAGGTGCAACTCAGCTGGATTGCCCTGAGAATCCACCACTGCTATCTGCCATGTCAACTCTGGAGGCCCTCCTCTCACCGGTCCACTCGGACCTCGCCTCGAGCGACTCTCACTGCTACCTGGCCTCCCTGAAACGGCCCTCCTCGCCTCAGCAGCCCCACGGGCCTGGCCTCGAACCTCTCTAAACTCTCGTACTCCCAGTGGCCCCGCCAAGCGCTCCCTCTGATAGACTGCATAGTCCATATCAGGACGCAAGTGGCGTGTCAAGTCGGTATCAGGCCGCGTGAAGACCTCCAACTCAGCCAAGGTGTACTCTCCTGTGTGTGAGGCCCGTGGTGGAAGCGGTCCGGGCACCTGAAACCTCGCATAGCCAAGTGACTGGCGTGTCACTCGGTCACCCAAGTACCACTGCCAGCCAAAGGCCGACTCCAGTAGCACTCTGCTCGCCGTGACAGCCCTGCTACGAGCCAAGTACTCAGGCTCAGGCTCTGTCCCCCTCCAAGGATCCCACTCAACCTGTAAAGACAAACAATGCAAGTATCGATCAGCGACAGCATTGAAGCAATAAAAAGGGACATGCACTTTCATTACTTCTACAAAGTATGATGTTATACCTGTGAGGGGCGAAGCTCGTCAAGATATACCCGGAAGCCGTTCAGATCTCCTCTGCCTCTCTTCTCCCCCATGTTCTTCTTGCTCCAAATGTGTGCACGTGGGAGCATCCCCAAGTCCAGGCTCTTTGTCACCGGACGGCACATATTCAACACCTCGTAAGCCCAGAGCTGCATGATTGTCAATGGATTAAATTCAATAATGCATGCAAAGACGCTATTGAACAGACTATGCTATCAAAATGAATACAAGTGCGAATATCAAAGTGTGTGGAATCATACCTCCCAAATCCGCCAGTACCCCGCCGTGCTCACCTCCGTCCTCGACGAGTCTCCAAAGAAGCCATAGGCCGCACCTAGTGCTGCTCCACCCCAGTCAAAGCGCGAGGCCGTCCTCAGGTCCCTCAACGCTGGCAAGTAGGACAAGTGAACCTTGCTACGCCTGTTTGGATACAGGGTAGCGCCAAAAAGGTACAGCAAGTACGCCCGGGCCATCTGCTCCGCCTCCTGCTCATTTGTCACCTTCTTCTTCAGGTATCGGGTGAATTGCCCGTACCTCGCCATCCCCTCCTCAATCTTGGGCACCTCGCCCAGAAACCACTCCAAGGCTGCCTCATCTCTCTCAATGCCCGAATCAAACGGGATGGGCTCTCCTCCAACTCTCAGGCCCGTGATCGCCGCAAAGTCCGTGGGCGTCACCGTCATCTCCCCAACTGGTAGGTGGAGGGTATTTGTGGTATCCCACCACCGCTCTGCAAGCGCAACCAAGACAGCATGGTCATTCCTAGCCGGGGTGAGCGTCTCAATGAACTCTCTGAAGCCTGCCGCGTCCACCAACTGTCTCACGCTCTCTGGCAAACCCTGGTACAGCGCTAAAGAACTGCATGCACCCCCAAAACCGCGGATATCTCTAGGCCGCGCCCTCTCCTGCATTAGATGCAAACAACAGAAAGACATGTCAGCATACAAACCTTTCATTTTCAAGTTACAAGTAATCAATGCAGCCTGCCTACAGATGGTTGGTTCAAGTTATTATATCTCATGCACGATGTTCAAACATGAAGCTATGGTATTGCAGCCTGCCTACAGATGGTTGGTTCAAGTTATTATATCTCATGCACAATGTTCAAACATGGAGTTATAGTATCGCTATTCAAATTCTATTCTGGGGTTTGCCGTTGCTGTTACTCTACAAACTTTCAAGAACATTTGGGCGCATGCATTGTATTTGAATTGTATCTAAACAAAGGAATGAGCATCTATTAGAAAGTTACCTCAGACCAGCTGCGCGAAATGTGAGTATCAGGGTCTCTCAAAACCAACTCGGGGTCATAATCCGCCTGTCGTGGCCGATATGCTGTAAAACCCAACGGCACGAACAAATGTGGTGCCGGTGCCCTGTATCCCTCTACTGAAAACGGAGCTCGAGTCAAACTCTCCGCCTCCGACACTGCCGTCACTCTGGGACCCCCCACTCTGACGCCGGCTCTCTCCTCGGCCTCCACATCTCTCAAGAGCTCCTCCTCGGCAGCCCTCTCTCTCTCGGCCCTTGCTGCGGCCTCGGAAGCGGCAATCTCCCGCTCTCTCTCCTCTCGGGCCTCCAGGACGGCAGCCCCTATCTCGGGGTTGTCCTCCAAAAGCCGCGCAAGCTGCGCGTCACTCAAAAGCTCGGCAACATCTTGCTTTGTGATCGGCCTATGACCCGATGATGTCGCCGCTGGACGGAAAAGCACATCCTCCTCTCTATACACGAATGGAACCTCTGTGGCTCGCTCGCTCTCGGTCGCCACGTCCTTGCCTTTCGCCGGATCTCTCGGCGGAGGCTCGCTCGGCCCAACACCATCACCACCGGCACCACTACTGCCCGTGCCACCAGAACCACCGCCGGCCACTACTGAACCACTCACGGCCGTGCTTGGGTCCAGTTGTTCGATCTGTGACTGCACTGGACCGACCCCCTCCATCGCGCGACGATCTGACTCCGTCGCGCGATGCTTCCCGTCTTCTTCAACCGCTTGTGCATGGCCCTGTCCGCCATCGCCGCTGCCCGCCGCCTCTGCACCAATGTCTGGAACGGTCTCCGTTGGCGACTGATCACCCGTTTGAACCGCCATGGGCCCCCCCTCGTCCTCCGGACGATCAACAACTTCTCCTCCGCTGCCCCCGTCACCGTGGTCTGCCATGGATGAGTGAATGTGCTTGGGCTCTTGGATTTCGAATCAAAATCAGAGGTTTGGAAGGTTTTGGAGTTAAGAGTTTGAGAGAGACTAGAGTTTGAAGGGAGTTCGAAACTGCTGTGAGCGGTTTCTGAACGTCCCCGTCGATTAAAGGGAATCCAGCAGTCACGGGCCGGGTCTGGGCCTGTTTCAGATTCAGGCCCTAGCGCAGAACCATCGCGCGATGGTGTGGCTCTCTCGCGCGACGGTCCTCCTGGGCCGTTGACCGGATTTGATCCCTGGTTCGGCCCGTCATCATATTTGAGGCCCACAAAGCTTTTCTTAGTGCTTGCAAGTAATATTGGATCTTTACAAGATGTTCAGAGCCAAAAATGCTTTATATCCCCAGCAGTGGTCCGCCCGCACCGTCCAATTTTTAATCAGCGACGATCTAACCGTCCAATGTCCAATCAGCGACGATCTAACCGTCCGATTTCCAATCAGCGACGATCCATCCGTCCATTTTACAATCAGTAACGATCGCACCGTCCGATTTCCAATCAGCGACGATCCATCCGTCCATTTTTAATCAGCGACGATCCATCCGTCCAATTTTTAATCAGCGACGATCTAACCGTCCGATTTCCAATCAGCGACGATCCATCCGTCCATTTTTAATCAGCGACGATCCATCCGTCCAATTTTTAATCAGCGACGATCTAACCGTCCAATGTCCAATCAGCGACGATCTAACCGTCCGATTTCCAATCAGCGACGATCCAACCGTCCAAATTCCAATCAGCGACGATCCATCCGTCCAATTTTTAATCAGCGACGATCTAACCGTCCAATTTCCAATCAGCGACGATCCATCCGTCCAATTTTTAATCAGCGACGATCTAACCGTCCAATGTCCAATCAGCGACGATCCATCCGTCCAATTTTTAATCAGCGACGATCCATCCGTCCAATTTCCAATCAGCGACGATCCATCCGTCCAAATTTCCAATCAGCGACGATCCATCCGTCCAATTTCCAATCAGCGACGATCCATCCGTCCAAATTTCCAATCAGCGACGATCTAACCGTCCAATTTCCAATCAGCGACGATCCATCCGTCCAATCCCTTGGTGCACGGTATTTGTATATACTGTCTTGCGCTTTTCGATTAATTGACCTTTGGGTGAGTTAGATGGGTGTCTAGAAATCTTTGACGTTACCCGTACCGACTAATGGTGCTCCGCGTGCCGTCAAAGAGGGACTACTGTAGACACCCCAATCTGATTGCTCAATCATTTTATCTATCTTCAGTTTGTTTCTTTTCAGTTTCTTGTTCCCCCGATGATGAATCAGGTCGAGAACAGTTTTGATTGAAATGGTTTGAGTTTGGTGAATGTGGAACTCCTTCCTTAACCCCCAGAACCATTGAGCCCAGCTTTGACTATGGGCTTGACTTTCGCGCGATGCACTGAGACACTCGCGCGATGCTTCACTTGCCAGGTGGTGGTCAAAGTCAAACTTTGACTGATTGACCATCGCGGGGAAGTTAGAACCATCGCGCGACGGTTCCACTCCATCGCGCGATGGTTGACACCTGTCATATCCAGCTGGATTTTGTGATGATGAAGCGCCTGCAGGGCCATGTGACCCCGTTCCATCAGCTGAACGGCGTTTGCTCGGCCATCCTTGCACCACCTAAACCCCCACTCTCCCATCAACTTAAACCCCACTCCTCTACCAAGGGATTGCTGCCAGCATTGTTGGCTGGCTGCCTAGCCATGTTTGCCACCACCAACAAGCTCCCTCTTCTCCTATAAAACCCCCCTTTGTTCTACTTTCAAAGGGTTACAAAAAAAGATCCCAAAGAAAAGAACAAGAGTCACAATCTTGATCTTCCCTCTCAATCAAAAAACCACTACCACTTTCTCCCTTGTCCAAGGCATACCACCTCACTCAAGCCATTCTCAAGCAAAGGTATAACTTTTAGCCTTTACTGTCTTGATCCCTGAGGGGGGCTGACAGGGTTAGGACTGGTAATCAATATCAGCTCCTGACCCCAAAGCCAGCAAATTTACAAGATGCTGTGAACATGAGAACCCACGCGCGACGAACCCACATCATCGCGCGATGCTTCTAGCTCGTGTGACATGGTTCTCGTGGGGATGGGTCTCTTGTTCTGATCCAGTTTATATGATTTCATATGTCCATGTTTAATCATATTTGATATCCCACTGTCTTGCATGTTAAAAACCAGTAGATTAGTATACTTTGCTTTCCTTATTCATGTTGGAATGCCCCTGGGTAGCTTCTGAATATGTCTCAGAGCCCAGGCATGCAAAGCAATTCCTGGATGTCCAGTCAGAACAATCGCGCGATGATGTGACTCCATCGCGCGACGGTTTGATCATTTCCAGTGATTGCCCTTGTATGGGCAGCTAGACCTTGGGTCTCTGTTTTTATCACCCTCACTGTTTAAGGGCTGTGTGTTATTCTCACTCAATCAGATTGTAATAAGTATTTACTTCCAGCATATATAAACTGCTTGGTTTGTCCTGGGTGTGCACTGGTCCTTCCAGAGCCCAGAAGGAGATAAAATTGAACCTGTAAAAAAGATGCTGATGCTCGCGCGAGGGTATGGGTGTGTCGCGCGATGGTGTGACTTGCATGCTCCTATTTTCTGCATGCAAGTTGGTCACTGTTCGTGATAAATTCATACCCTGCACTGTTTTGGCATCCAGAAAGCAGTTTTCAATTTTATCTCATTTATTTCATCCATGCATGCTATCTACCACACCTTGCAAACATGTTACAGTTTTAAATCCCCGATTAACTGTTCCCCCGCCCTAATTGGTTAAAAAATGATTAATTAAACAGAATCGCAAAACAAACATTTTCGCAAATGCCTAAGTAGAGACCGATCTCCGGATTGGGCGAGAGGGGTGCCATAAAACCCTTCCCCTCTCGTAACCTGGCTCCCGAACCCAGATATGGTTATGACGGACTGGTTCCTTAACTTTTTCAAAATCAAACAGCGCGGCAAGTGCTTCGAAATACGGTTCCTTGGGTGTCGGACCTTCAAACCCGAGTGGCGACTCTGTATTTTTCGCGAGCGCTTGACGTCCAACTTCATAAAAGCGCTCCCGCGAACCGGCAGCATCTCTCCTTTCTCAAAAGGGTGGGGAACGGAATCCCTTTCCCTCGGAGGAGAGAGAAAGAGTCGGGGCAATTCGCATTGCCCACATCTCATTTTGGAGATGTGAATTCTCTCCTTTTCAAAACTGTGAACTCTTCATTTTTTGTGTAGTAAGTTTTGAGGTGTGAATTCTTAATTTATTGTTCTGGAATTTGATTTTTTCCTAAGTGTGGATTCTTATTTTGGGGATGTGAATCCTTTTTTTTTTCTTTCTTGTCATGAACTCTTCATTTTTGCTGCTAGCGAGTTTAAGTTTTTTTTTTTTTTTTTGTTAAGATGTGAATTCTTTATTTTTGTAACCTTCACATGCACAATACTTATTGTAGAAGATTTCGAATTTCTGGAAACATCTGTTGTTTAGTACTTGTTAGTGATTTTTTTTTTTGCTACATTTTCTGTGCTTTTATGTGTTAATTTTTGCATCTGTTGGAGGCCTGTGAAAATGCCATTTTTCTGGCATTTGAAATAGAGAATTCATATCCCTAAACCAGACGATTCACACCCATTCACAAACAATTCACAATCCCATTTGAACACAATAAAGATAAACCATGCAGAATTCACAACTATAAAATACAGAATTCACACTCATATTGAACACAATTCACACATTGAAACCATAATAGAATTCACTTCCTCTATTTGATAGAATTCACACACCGTAATAACAGAATTAACAAAATTCACCCCCTTGTTGAATTCACTCCCTCTATTTGATAGAATTCACACGCCATAATAACAGAATTCACTCCCTTGTTGGTCGGATTTCACACGCCCTAAAAATAGAATTCACCCCCTCTATTTGACAGAATTTACACACCTGAAAAACAAAATTCACCATGTTGTTCACACGCCCAAAAAAAATTCACACTATATAAATATAGGAAATAAAAAATTCACAAAAACAGAATTCACCACCTTGTTGAATTCACTCCCTTGTTTAATTCACTCCCTCTATTTGATAGAATTCACAACCCCTGTTCACCACAATTAATAGAAACCATTCTGAAAAAAAAAAAAACAGTAAAATCCACGAAAACTTAACACCAAAAATAACCAAATCAATAAATCCTCAATCAATTCAACTCGATATCAATTCAACTAAATCTAAATGAAAACTTATTTCTCAATATCCACTCAAATCAAAGGCTGTTATGAAATCCTGGCAGTATTTAATTGATAGCCTCCTTACAACTCCTCCTATTATGAGATCCTCTCTTTCCACACCTAGCACATTTAATGGGTCTGACCTTCTCCCCAAAAGATCGTATCCTCTTCTTCTTATTTCTCCCTGGTGGATTTCTAGAAATAGGAGGTAATATCACAGCATCACCGGCAACTTCAGGTTTCCACAGCGTAGGAACAAGCATAATAGGTCTAGAATATGCCTCCCGATAACATTCCACGTGGAAGTAACGTTCAACACATGCGTTCAGTGACTTTCCACTCTTTTTAATTGCACAAACTGCATGCACACAAGGTACACCATTCAATTGCCATTGCGTACAAGTGCAACTATGCCTCCCTATATCCACCTTAACAGATGGATTGCATAAAACTTCAAGCACATCTGGTGAAGAAAATTTTACTTCCCAGGCCTTGGACTCCTGAAAAGCAATTGCCAAAGCTTCATCCATTGTGGGACAAAGCACCTGACGCCACTTCGCTGCAGTTTGTTTCCTACAACACATCTGTTCCATAAGCTTGATCCGTACTCGATCAACCAGTGTGATCGGTAAGTGCCTTTCCTTCTCTATCCAAGAATTGAAGCACTCAGCCAAATTAGACCACATCTCTCCATAGCGCTATCCTGGGAAAAAAGCATTAGCCCAATGTTCGTCAGCTAGGAAATTCGTAATCCTTGCTTCCCCACCTGCTTTCTTTAACCTAGCCATTTCTTCATTAAACTTCATCTCATTTGGTGCATAAGCACATAAACTGAACAGACCAATCACGCACTCTTTATACGTGTTCCTTCCACCTGTCAATCGACCACGAAGGTTGTTCTTCAAATGGTAAAGACAATACCCATGAAATCCTGAAGGGAAAACCTTAGGAACTGCAGCTTTTATTCCAGCATTCCTGTCAGAAACAAAGACAATGCTTCTCGTATCTCCATCCAAAATACCACGCAATTTCTTCATAAACCGCAACCAATTTTCATTGCTCTCCGAATCAGCCACGCCAATACACAATGGAAACAGTCCTGGGAAAAAAAAGTGTATTGGTACAGAAATTAACTACTCTCACACAAAATGTTCAAAAATAATTATAATTCATAACTCACACATAATTCACAATCCAAAAATAATTCACCACACAAAAATACTTTACAAAATTGTACCTTTATCACCATCCTTCGCACTCGCAGAAAGCAATGATCCTTTGAAGTTTCCCTTCAAAAATGTTCCGTCGACAAACAAAAGGGGCCTCAAATGTTTAAAACCAGAAATACATGCACTGAACGCGACAAACAATCTCTGAAATCGATTCGTCTCAGTGTCTACCTCTATTTCAAACACGCTTTCAGGATCAGAATTCCTAACAGCCTCACGATACCACCGTAATTCATCAAAGGATGCATCATAATCCCCAAAGGCTTCAGACCTCCCCTTCTCAACACCCTTCCAAGCTCGTTTATATGGAACATCCACCCCATACAAACCCTTCAGTGAACTAACTACATCGATCGGACGTTTCTGCGGTGTGGTTCGAATATTAGCACTCATTAATCTTCCAATCATACTAGACGAAGCCCGTGAATGCTTTGTGGTAAGGACAGAAGCACCACACGAGTGGATATCATTAAAACTACGTATATAAAAATAAGTGTTGACCTTGTCCAACCTCGCATGCACTCTCCACTTACAATCTGCATCCTTACAAAATGCAGTCACCCTATCCCTTTCATTCTTTGCAAAACTATAATCAAAACCATAAAATATTGCAAACTTTGCCAATTTATCACGAAACTCAACTGCACTGCCCTCAAACTTCTGGTTAACTTCTTTGATATAATGACGCCAACTGTCAGACAGTAATGCACGATCTCGATGCTGACAAAATGTGGGTAGTAAATCTCTTTCTTTCTCAACATCCAACCTCCATTCCGAACGAATCACACCTAAACCTTTCCCTTTCGAACTGCTGCAACTTTCAACATCAGTACACAAACCATCACTGCTTCCACTAACTCCACTAGCCATAACATCACCCAAACAACTAACACCTGGCCCTTTCCCTTTTGAACTGGTGAAAATACTACCATAACTGCCACTACTACCACCACAAAGTCCAACAGACCCAACATTAGTAGTCAAACAACTAACAGCTAACCCTTTCCCTTTTGAACTGGTGAAAATACTACCATAACTGTCACTACTACCACCACAAAGTCCAACAGACCCAACATCAGTAGTCAAACAACTACTCTCACAACGATTAACTCCAATAGCCACAATATCACTCCCAAAACAACCATTACTACCACCAGAATTTACAACTGTAACGTCAATTACTTCAACACCATAACAACCAGGTAAAGAAAACATTACCTCCAAATCATCATCATTCTCCAAAACACAGCCATCATAATCCCGCAGATTATAAAAAAGCCTCACTGAATCGAATCTCAACCCACTGAACTTGAAGCACAATTTGTCGACCAAATCCATGTACGATGTGAAAGACCGGCAACACTTTATTGGAACAGTACGCAAACCGCATTTACACATCAAGATGACTGAATTCTCGAAAATCACACCCTATCACAACAAAAAAAATGGAAAAAAAATGAGCACATGAAACTCATAAATCACAAAAACTACACAATTCACAAACCAAAAATAACAATTCACACCCCCTCCCATGCACATACTCCCCACCATAACACACAATCCAAAATTAAAACAACAATTCACACCAACTACATGACACAATTCACACCAAACGGGAAATGTTAAAACATATTACAAACTAGCCTATAACACAATTCACAATACTATAACCAACAATTCACATCACCTATTTTCCACAACTCGCACCAACTGTTTACTCATCCTGGCTTAAATTCACACCAAACAACAATTCACACCAACTGCATAACACAATTCACACCAAACGGGAAATGTTAAAACATATTACAAACTAGCCTATAACACAATTCACAATACTATAACGAACAATTCACATCACCTATTTTCCACAACTCGCACCAACTATTTACTCATTCTGGCTTAAATTCACACCAAACGGGAACTGATAATACATAATACACAACTACCATCCCCTATATAACACAATTCACAAGACTATAACGAGAACATCAAATAATCCAGCTTAACGTCAAACCAGAACTCACACAGACTATTAACAAAAACTCATTCTAGCTTAAATTAACACCGTTAACCAAATCTCATTCTTCTTTCCCTTAAATACTAACGAGAAAGCCAAATAATCAAAAAAACAATCACCATTGCTTACAATTTACTGATTCAACATCTCAGCTATTATAATTTACTCACCATTGCTTACGACTGTAAAATATTCTGTTCGATCACCCTTACAATCACCTTCGATCAACTCCTCTCGCTGCAATCCTCGCTCCTCATTGCCAGCCGTCCTCGTAAGTGATCGACTCATGCGCCGATCGAGGTATAAATGAAGGAAAAGACGCAAACAATTAAAACGATAGGAAAAGGGGTAAAATTGTAAAACAACCCCTAGAAAGGGGTTGCACGGAATACAAATTACAAAAGGGGGTTCGGAAGGAGCCCCAACTTAAAAACAGGGCCGGCCGGTAATTTCCTGAAAAAAGAGCGGAAAATTGGGCTAGAGTGCAAAAGTAGCGGGCTACTGGGCTTTTAATCCAGCTTTTAGTTTTATACGACCCAGAATCCATTGTTTTAAAAGACATAGCGCGTGAGGTCCTTCAATTGACAAAAATGTCCTCTGATTTATAATTACGTCGTTATCTTTAGAATTGTGTCCCCCCTCTCTCTCTCTCCACTTTTCTACTGCAATCTCTAACACCCCCCACCACCCCCTCCCTCCCTCTCTCTCTCCCATTCGTGATTCAGCCCCACGCCGGCGGTAAACAACATTTGATTTGAGCACGGTAGATGTTTGAAATCTGTCGGAGCTTCGATCGGGGTCACCAATCTTCTGGCAGAGTTTTTCATGCAACACCTTCGATTGCTTTGTGTCGTAAGTGTTTGAATGACCTTCGGAAAGTCCTTTAATGGATACTTTGTCTTTTTTCAATGTTTCCATTCTGGTTCCAACTTCAGAAAAGGCGAAGGGGACGGGAACATGTAACATCCAATATTGAGATGAGATGAGATGAATTTTCCTTTTTTGGATGGCTATGAGATGGAACTTTACTACTCCACTTCTTAACTCCCAACAGAGTTTAATGGCTTTGAAATGATGCAAAACTTCTAGTGGGGAGCCCAATGTGCAGTACTGCGCCTTTTTTGTAAACACAGTATTGAAACCTTTTTATACGCAAAGAATCTACTCTGTTATCAACTCACTTGTAACACACAAACATCTATGTTGGTCTTTATTGATACTATACGCAATTATATGAGTATAGATTGCGTAGATGTAACTTATCTGTTGGTATTTTTGAAACAATACAAAATATAAATTTGATCGGATAACAATATCAATTGATTTTATTACAATTATCCATAAATTATATTTTGACGAGAAAACATTATCTGTTTGTCTTTTTTGGATTATGCATAGTATAGATTTTTTTGGTACATCGAAAATTCACATAACATAGATTTGGACAAATAACCTTATCTCCTAATTTTATTGCAATTAAACAAAAGTCAAATTTCAAGCATAAATAACCTTATCTGTATTTTTTAGGATAAGATATAGTATAAATTTTGACAGATAGCCTTATCTATTAATTTTATTACGATTATACTGGACAAATTTCGACAGATAATCATATTTACTGTGTTATCAACTCAGTTGTAACACACAAACATCTATGTTGGTCTTTATTGATATTATACATGATTATATGAGTATAGATTGCGTAGATGTAACCTTATCTGTTGGTATTTTTGAAACAATTAATACATAATATAAATTTGATCAGATAACAATATCTATTGATTTTATTACAATTATTCATAAATTATATTTTGAGGAGATAACCTTATCTGTTTGTCTTTTTTGGATTACGCATAGTATAGATTTTTTTGGTACATTGAAAATTCAAATAACATAGATTTGGACAAATAACATTGTCTCCTAATTTTATTGCAATTAACAAAGTCAAATTTCGAGCATAAATAACCTTATCTGTATTTTTTAGGATAAGATATAGTACTCACTCCGTCCCTTTTTTTAGAGTCCAGAATTCCATTTTGGGCTATCCCTTAATAAGTAAATGTTTATTTTGTAAAATTAGTGGATAAAAGTTGGTGCACTGTCTATTTTGTCCATAAAAGTAGATTCCATTTTGAAAAGTTAGTAAGTAAAAATGTAATGATGATGGATAAGTAGGAAAAGTGAAAGAAAAAATTGATGTGAAAGGTATAATAATGATGTCTTTTTAATAAGTTGGAATTACGAAGCAAGACACTTAAAAAGAGACGGAGGGAGTACAAATTTTGGCAGATAGCCTCATCTGTTAATTTTATTACAGTTTTATACTGGACAAATTTCGACAGATAATCATATTTAATGTGAAGCTGGCCCCATTGGATGTGGTGAGTAATAAATGTTAGGTTAGATCATTTTACATTTTTTTGTTTCTGTTTTTAGATGTTGAGTTTTATAAAGGGGGCCTTTATATATGAAAAATGTTGTCTGGTGCACAACTCAAAGAACCATATCTTTGTCCATCCATGTTTGTTTACTCGGTAAAAAAATAATTCTAATTTTCTTTTTCATTTTAAGTATTAGGTTACTTGTTTTTTTGACCTTTTATGCAAAAAAAAAAAAAAGAAGAAGAAGAAGAAGAAGAAGAAGGAGAAGAAGAAAGAAACTATTGTAGAATGGAAATGAATTTTGTATTACTTATTGCGATTTTGTTGGGAGGATGGAAAAATTTCCATTCGACAGTAATTTGTAATCTCCTCTCTTATACACGGAACTCACCCCATGTGAGATAGAGTTAAAAAAAACCGTTATATCCAAAAAAGAATCCATAAAAGTGCAATTCGATTTAAAAAAACAAAAAGAAACATGTTTCCATTTAAAAAAAATAAACAAGCAATTCAATTTACTCCAATTGTTCAAAAAAATGTGTCACGCCATGCAATTAGACTGTGTTTAGAATGCATTGTGTCATCCCTTCAGGCACAAGCATCCACTAGTAGTACATATTATGCTTTGATAACCTTATCTATTAGTCTTTTTCAAAAAATATGGAGTACAAATTTAGACATCTAACTATATCTGTTGTTTTTATTGTGATTATACAAGCATATTTCGTAGGGATAATTATATATGTTGGTCTTTTCATATACTATATATACAAAGTATAAATTTGGATAGGTAACAACATATGTTGATTTTATTAATTTCGACTATACAGAGCATTGATTTCACAGAGATAACATATAATTGATCTTTTTGGATAATACAAAGTATAAATTTGGACAAATAACCATATATGTTGATTTTATTGCAATTATACAGAGCACATATTTCGCATGGGGGTCAGCTATGCTGGCTTTGTTGATTAACAATTTGAAGAAAGAACCTAGTAAGAAAGGAGTAGTAAATCTTGCAGGGAGTGCAGCACTTCTTGAGGTAAATATTTTTTGAGTTTTTATAGTCAGAAATTTTATTAAGATTTCTTAGTGGGGTTTTTATGAGGATGTTCCTTTTTAGTTCTGGGCCTATATGCGGTTCCCGCTTTTAGGCCGGTGGAAATTTCTATAGAGAATGTATCAGTCCCCTTGATGGTGCAATGGAGCAACGATATCGCCAAAAAGTCAAGGAATACTCACCGACCGAGTTTTTTTTTTCTTTTTTTAATTATTCAAACAATGGTTGGTATCATAAGAAAATTGGGCAACTTTGAAGATGGCTTGCCCTTTGGTCACAATTTTCGAAAATGCACTTAGCTCAATTGTAAGGTACCTCAGAACTCCGGGGCAACCTTGCCCTTAGGTCAAGTTATGCTTGAAATAATCTTCTGCCAATGAGAAAAAGTTGACGTGCGTAGCGCGTCGAAATAACACCAGGTCTATAATAAGTTTACCAACAAGCTAATTATTAATTTGGCATTTTACACGTCGAAATAACACTAGGTCTATAATAAGGTTACCAGCAAGCTTATTATTAATGTGGCATTTTCTGTATTTGTAGTTTTCTCGAATTTCCAATGTGGAGTTCCAATCAGATTTGTCCTTCCTGATGAATCAGTTTCCTCTCACGTTGTCTGTAACTGCTGTTTTCCACGGGAGCATTTATTCCCATTATTGACCAGATTGTTGCTTCCAACAATTTAATGGAGTTCCGGCTTGTACTTTGACGCCACAATTGCCCTCTGCATTTAAAGTTCTAAAAAGAAAAATTAGACAGCGCAAGGGTCCACAATATCATACGAACTGGAACGAGAAAGTACCTATAGAACTTTGGGCAAATCGACATGAGACCATAATTGGGATGCTTAGATATGGTGATTATGGACCTGAGATGACGAGGAAACGCTTGAGAGTGAGGTGGAAAGCTCGAGAATGGAGGAAAGCCCGAAACAACCTGAGAATGAGGAGGAAAGAGAATCCGAGATAATAGAGGGAGAACACAATGAGGAGGAAAGGGAACCACAACACAACAGGTGGCGAGATTGCATAAACGGGCAAGGAAACAGATGCCTGAAGGGATTATTCCACGACACAGTACTAGGCTGCAAAATAAAGGAAAAATTGTTGGTTCCAATTCGCTACCCTTATGAAATTGTATCTGCATGACTAATATATGTACCTATATTGCTGTCTTTCTCCTCCTCCATCATTTTCAATCGACTGATTCGCGCTCACAAAACGTAGAAGGTTTCGCTGGAACGTCTATCAGCGATGAGATCCATATAACACCAATAGCTTTGATCTTCTTCTCCTCATTTTTTCCTTCGGATTTTTCTTTTGTTTCAACATCGTCGGTACTCGTCAGAAAGGCCAGAAAAGGCGGTAAATGCCGGAACGAAATTAGACCACCAGCCGGTACGGTCAATACGAGATCTACAACCTTGGCTTGAACACTTCAGCCTTGGCGTCGTCGGCACCGCTGCCATTCCTGAACACCCTCCACGGCGCCAACGCTTTGTTGAAATCTGTTTGGTGAGTTTGTTTTTCTGGGGTTTCCCTCCCTTTGTTCTGTTCAGGGTATTTTTAGAATAACGGAAGCCAAATGTCCTGGAGCCTATACAAAAAACATTCATGTCCTATTTCCATCATAAACCCTTATACTACGTCCTTATCACCAAAGCTCCCGGTCCTTAAATACTTCTATATTTTACCCTCTTCGCCACCATTCTCTCTCTCTTGCGCAAACAGCCACAGGCAACCCGAAGATAAAGGGTTGTGGAAAACTGGAAATCGCTAGGAAACATTAGCAATTAAGTTCGAATCGCACCTCAGGTTGGTTCATTTCCCTTCTCTCTTTATTCTGAAATGGAGTATATATTTTTCATACATATTTATCAACTGATTTTTGAACCTTGAAGCTTTTTGTATACATATTTATCAATTAATGCCTTTTTGTATACATATATATCCAAAGAATGCCTTTTTGCGCCTTTTTGTATTTTGATTACTGTTGAATCCCAACGTCCTCCGAAGTCGAAACGCCGTTTTCTTTAAAATATATTCTTCCTTTCAAAATCAAATTTGAGGGGGGCACGTGCCTCAGTGGAGGCGATCACACACACTCACTCTCTCCCCCCTTCATCTCTGATTGATGATTGATAATCAAACACCTTTGTATTTTCAAGGTAGAATGATTTGCAGTCATGATTCAATTGTTGGCTTGACCCTAAACTATTCTCCTGTGTATTTTCAAGGTAGAACGATTTGCAGTCATGATTCAATTGTTGGTTTGACCCTAAACTATTGTTTGATTTAGTAGAGAGTTCAATATTGATAAATATTTATTTGAGAATTGAGAATCCCGAGTTATAAAAACAAAGGCAAGCTAAACCATTTGGGACATGTCTCATTACTTGATATATTTGATATGAAATCTCTCATAATTGGATCAAACATATCGCTATTGGAAACGTGACATTGGAATCGAGGAACCTGGTCCGGGAATCTCGGAATCGGGAAACCTGGAACGGGAATATCGGTATTGAGAAACCAATCTGGTCGGCTTGCCCTGCATACATATATGATATATATACACACACACACACAGACTTATTGAAAAAGTTCAGTTGAAATGGCGGATAGGACAGATAGGAGGACCCGAGATATTCCAAAGGTATGAAATCCTATGAACTATTCAAATTTTATCTTGTAGTTTATCTCCTAAAGGCATATGTATCACATTTGTATGTGGGTTTTTCTCCTCCTAAAGAGTTTTTGTTTTCCTTTTTTTTTTTTTTTACTTTTTACTTTTCATTATGCAGAGAATTTGTACTCACGTGCACATAAAAACAGCACTGAAGTGGAAGCTTGAACATGATGATCCAAGGCTGCCTCACATAGAGAAGGCCGGATTTGGATGGGTTCGACAACTGACGAGCTTTAACTGCGATCAAGATCTCTTAAAGCTGTTTTATTCCTGTTTCAGGCCGGACCTTTTCATTATGCAGAGAATTTGTACTCACGTGCACATAAAAACAGCACTGAAGTGGAAGCTTGAACATGATGATCCAAGGCTGCCTCACATAGAGAAGGCCGGATTTGGATGGGTTCGACAACTGACGAGCTTTAACTGCGATCAAGATCTCTTAAAGCTGTTTTATTCCTGTTTCAGGCCGGACACGTACTTTCTCGCTAGGTGGCAAGAAATACATTATCAGCCTCGAGGATGTCGCATGCTTGACAGGTTTGTCTGTTAATGAACAAGCGATCATTTGGAAGGAGAACAAGGACATCTATACTTTGTGTGAAAATGTCCTTGGCCGGAAGGTTGTGACTCATTAGCAATCAAATTTAAGTGGTTGCGTGATACATTTGAAGAATTGGAGGATGGAGCAACCGAGGACGATCTTAAGTTTTCTGCTACGGCATATATACTGTACCTTCTTGGTAATTATTTTTGTCCCGTATCCAATTTAAAACTTTTGACCTTATGATTGGACAAGCAAATCTAAGCATTTACAATTATATTTCTTGTAGGTACTTTTGTACTTCCCAACAATTCAGGATCGAATGTGCCTGGAATTTATCTCTCTCCTGAAAGATTTTGAGGGCATCAGAAGACTTTCATGGGGGTCATCTATGCTTGCTTTGTTGATTGAAAATTTGAAGAAGGATCCTTCTAAAAGTGATGATGTAAATCTTGGAGGGAATGCAACACTGCTTCAGGTAAATATTACTTAAAAGTTTTTATAGTTACGTAAGAACACAATGAAACAAGATGAAAAATAAAATGGTTCATTTGTCCTGAAAAAACAATTACTGATACGATTCAAATTCGAAGTCCGGAGCAAGCTTGGAGGCAATCTCTGGACTTGAAAGTGGTTTAGTTAAACAAACTTATAGAAAATCTGATTATGATTTCTTAGTGGGGTTTTTACATGGATATTCACTTTTTCAGTTTTGGGTCCATTTGCGGTTCCCGGCTTTTAGGCCGAACGAAATGTCGATGGAGAACATGTCAGTCCCCTTGATGGTAAAATGGAGCAAAGAAATCTCTAAACAATCAAAGAATGCTTACCAAAAGGCTCCATTGGATCAGTGGGAAACCATAACAAATTCTCCAACCATTGAGGTATGCATCTCTCTCTGAAGTTGATAAACCAAACCAAACTGAGCCTTGTGTTCCAATCATTTGGGGTCAGCTACATGAATCCTGTTTTTCCTTAAAGCTCTGTCTAGTGCTACCTCTCTTCATTTAGATTTAGTAAGACCAAATCCTTTCCTATTACGGCATCCAAAGTCAATTTGGGTCCTACTCTTCTCCTAACACGACTATGCACTACTATCATGTCTGACTATCCCCGACTATCCCCTAGCTTTTGTCATTTTTTACTCAAGTTATTATTAATGTGGCATTTTTCTATATTTGTAGTATTCTCCATTTACCGGTGTGTAATTCCCACCTGATTTGTGCTTTCTGGAGAAACATCTTAAACTCAAGAAGTCCCTAACCAATATTTTCCATGGGAGCATTTTTGCCAATTATCGGGCAGACTGTTGCCCCCAACAATTTGATGCCACAACTACCCTCTCTATTTAAAGTTTCAAAAAAAAAATGTTACATCGCAAGGGTCCACAGCATGATATTGACTGGAACGAGGTACTACCCATAGAAATCTGTAATGCTCGAAAGGAACACATAATTGGGGGGCTTGATTTTGAAGATACGGCACCTAACGGACTGGATGTGCATGAGGGAAGGGAACAGTTTAGAGAGGTGGAACCACTCATTTAGGATCATGCGACCGTGGAGGATGGGGAACAGTCGAGAGTGAGAAAACAGAGAAGAGTGAGAAAGCGGGGAATGGAACCGGCGAGAGTAGGTGTACGGGATCCTTATAATCCGAGAAATGAGACATGTAAGGATCCCGTACACCTACTCTCGCCGGTTCCCTTCCCTGCTTTCTCACTCTTCTCTGCTTTCTCACTCTCGACTGTTCCCCATCCTCCACGGTCGCATGATCCTAAATGAGCGGTTCCACCTCTCTAAACTGTTCCCTTCCCTCATGCACATCCAGTTCGTCAGGTGCCGTATCTTCAAAATCAAGCTCCCCAATTATGTGTTCCCATCGAGCATCCCAGATTTCTATGGGTAGTACCTCGTTCCAGTCAATATCATGCTGTGGACTCTTGCGATGTAACATTTTTTTTGAAACTTTAAATAGAGAGGGCAGTTGTGGCGTCAAATTGTTGGGGGCAACAGTCTGCCCGATAATTGGCAAAAATGCTCCCATGGAAAATATTAGTTAAGGATTTCCCCAAAAAGGACAAATCAGGTGGGAACTACACACCGGTAATTGGAGAATACTACAAATACAGAAAAATGCCACGTTAATAATAACTTGAGTAAAAAATAACAAAAGCTAGGGGATAGTACTTGATAGTCAAACATGATAGTAGTGCATAGTCGTGTTAGGAGAAGAGTAAGACCCAAATTGACTTCGGATGCCGTAATAAGAAAGGATTTGGTCTTACTAAATCTAAATGAAGAGAGGTAGCACTAGACAGAGCTTTAAGGAAAAACAGGATTCATGTAGCCGACCCCAAATGATCGGGACACAAGGCTCAGTTTGGTTTGGTTTATCAACGTCAGAGAGAGATGCATACCTCAATGGTTGGAGAATTTGTTATGGTTTCCCACTGATCCAATGGAGCCTTTTGGTAAGCATTCTTTGATTGTTTAGAGATTTCTTTGCTCCATTTTACCATCAAGGGGACTGACATGTTCTCCATCGACATTTCGTTCGGCCTAAAAGCCGGGAACCGCAAATGGACCCAAAACTGAAAAAGTGAATATCCATGTAAAAACCCCACTAAGAAATCATAATCAGATTTTCTATAAGTTTGTTTAACTAAACCACTTTCAAGTCCAGAGATTGCCTCCAAGCTTGCTCCGAACTTCGAATTTGAATCGTATCAGTAATTGTTTTTTCAGGACAAATGAACCTTTTTATTTTTCATCTTGTTTCATTGTGTTCTTACGTAACTATAAAAACTTTTAAGTAATATTTACCTGAAGCAGTGTTGCATTCCCTCCAAGATTTACATCATCACTTTTAGAAGGATCCTTCTTCAAATTTTCAATCAACAAAGCAAGCATAGATGACCCCCATGAAAGTCTTCTGATGCCCTCAAAATCTTTCAGGAGAGAGAAAAATTCCAGGCACATTCGATCCTGAATTGTTGGGAAGTACAAAAGTACCTACAAGAAATATAATTGTAAATGCTTAGATTTGCCTGTCCAATCATAAGGTCAAAAGTTTTAAATTGGATACGGGACAAAAATCATTACCAAGAAGGTACAGTATATATGCCGTAGCAGAAAACTTAAGATCGTCCTCGGTTGCTCCATCCTCCAATTCTTCAAATGTATCACGCAACCACTTAAATTTGATTGCTAATGAGTCACAACCTTCTGGCCAAGGACATTTTCACACAAAGTATAGATGTCCTTGTTCTCCTTCCAAATGATCGCTTGTTCATTAACAGACAAACCTGTCAAGCATGCGACATCCTCGAGGCTGATAATGTATTTCTTGCCACCTAGCGAGAAAGTACGTGTCCGGCCTGAAACAGGAATAAAACAGCTTTAAGAGATCTTGATCGCAGTTAAAGCTCGTCAGTTGTCGAACCCATCCAAATCCGGCCTTCTCTATGTGAGGCAGCCTTGGATCATCATGTTCAAGCTTCCACTTCAGTGCTGTTTTTATGTGCACGTGAGTACAAATTCTCTGCATAATGAAAAGGTCCGGCCTGAAACAGGAATAAAACAGCTTTAAGAGATCTTGATCGCAGTTAAAGCTCGTCAGTTGTCGAACCCATCCAAATCCGGCCTTCTCTATGTGAGGCAGCCTTGGATCATCATGTTCAAGCTTCCACAGTGCTGTTTTTATGTGCACGTGAGTACAAATTCTCTGCATAATGAAAAGTAAAAAGTAAAAAAAAAAAAAGGAAAACAAAAACTCTTTAGGAGGAGAAAAACCCACATACAAATGTGATACATATGCCTTTAGGAGATAAACTACAAGATAAAATTTGAATAGTTCATAGGATTTCATACCTTTGGAATATCTCGGGTCCTCCTATCTGTCCTATCCGCCATTTCAACTGAACTTTTTCAATAAGTCTGTGTGTGTGTGTGTGTATATATCATATATGTATGCAGGGCAAGCCGACCAGATTGGTTTCTCAATACCGATATTCCCGTTCCAGGTTTCCCGATTCCGAGATTCCCGGACCAGGTTCCTCGATTCCAATGTCACGTTTCCAATAGCGATATGTTTGATCCAATTATTAGAGATTTCATATCAAATATATCAAGTAATGAGACATGTCCCAAATGGTTTAGCTTGCCTTTGTTTTTATAACTCGGGATTCTCAATTCTCAAATAAATATTTATCAATATTGAACTCTCTACTAAATCAAACAATAGTTTAGGGTCAAACCAACAATTGAATCATGACTGCAAATCGTTCTACCTTGAAAATACACAGGAGAATAGTTTAGGGTCAAGCCAACAATTGAATCATGACTGCAAATCATTCTACCTTGAAAATACAAAGGTGTTTGATTATCAATCATCAATCAGAGATGAAGGGGGGAGAGAGTGAGTGTGTGTGATCGCCTCCACTGAGGCACGTGCCCCCCTCAAATTTGATTTTGAAAGGAAGAATATATTTTAAAGAAAACGGCGTTTCGACTTCGGAGGACGTTGGGATTCAACAGTAATCAAAATACAAAAAGGCGCAAAAAGGCATTCTTTGGATATATATGTATACAAAAAGGCATTAATTGATAAATATGTATACAAAAAGCTTCAAGGTTCAAAAATCAGTTGATAAATATGTATGAAAAATATATACTCCATTTCAGAATAAAGAGAGAAGGGAAATGAACCAACCTGAGGTGCGATTCGAACTTAATTGCTAATGTTTCCTAGCGATTTCCAGTTTTCCACAACCCTTTATCTTCGGGTTGCCTGTGGCTGTTTGCGCAAGAGAGAGAGAATGGTGGCGAAGAGGGTAAAATATAGAAGTATTTAAGGACCGGGAGCTTTGGTGATAAGGACGTAGTATAAGGGTTTATGATGGAAATAGGACATGAATGTTTTTTGTATAGGCTCCAGGACATTTGGCTTCCGTTATTCTAAAAATACCCTGAACAGAACAAAGGGAGGGAAACCCCAGAAAAACAAACTCACCAAACAGATTTCAACAAAGCGTTGGCGCCGTGGAGGGTGTTCAGGAATGGCAGCGGTGCCGACGACGCCAAGGCTGAAGTGTTCAAGCCAAGGTTGTAGATCTCGTATTGACCGTACCGGCTGGTGGTCTAATTTCGTTCCGGCATTTACCGCCTTTTCTGGCCTTTCTGACGAGTACCGACGATGTTGAAACAAAAGAAAAATCCGAAGGAAAAAATGAGGAGAAGAAGATCAAAGCTATTGGTCTTATATGGATCTCATCGCTGATAGACGTTCCAGCGAAACCTTCTACGTTTTGTGAGCGCGAATCAGTCGATTGAAAATGGTGGAGGAGGAGAAAGACAGCAATATAGGTACATATATTAGTCATGCAGATACAATTTCATAAGGGTAGCGAATTGGAACCAACAATTTTTCCTTTATTTTGCAGCCTAGTACTGTGTCGTGGAATAATCCCTTCAGGCATCTGTTTCCTTGCCCGTTTATGCAATCTCGCCACCTGTTGTGTTGTGGTTCCCTTTCCTCCTCATTGTGTTCTCCCTCTATTATCTCGGATTCTCTTTCCTCCTCATTCTCAGGTTGTTTCGGGCTTTCCTCCATTCTCGAGCTTTCCACCTCACTCTCAAGCGTTTCCTCGTCATCTCAGGTCCATAATCACCATATCTAAGCATCCCAATTATGGTCTCATGTCGATTTGCCCAAAGTTCTATAGGTACTTTCTCGTTCCAGTCCGTATGATATTGTGGACCCTTGCGCTGTCTAATTTTTCTTTTTAGAACTTTAAATGCAGAGGGCAATTGTGGCGTCAAAGTACAAGCCGGAACTCCATTAAATTGTTGGAAGCAACAATCTGGTCAATAATGGGAATAAATGCTCCCGTGGAAAACAGCAGTTACAGACAACGTGAGAGGAAACTGATTCATCAGGAAGGACAAATCTGATTGGAACTCCACATTGGAAATTCGAGAAAACTACAAATACAGAAAATGCCACATTAATAATAAGCTTGCTGGTAACCTTATTATAGACCTAGTGTTATTTCGACGTGTAAAATGCCAAATTAATAATTAGCTTGTTGGTAAACTTATTATAGACCTGGTGTTATTTCGACGCGCTACGCACGTCAACTTTTTCTCATTGGCAGAAGATTATTTCAAGCATAACTTGACCTAAGGGCAAGGTTGCCCCGGAGTTCTGAGGTACCTTACAATTGAGCTAAGTGCATTTTCGAAAATTGTGACCAAAGGGCAAGCCATCTTCAAAGTTGCCCAATTTTCTTATGATACCAACCATTGTTTGAATAATTAAAAAAAGAAAAAAAAAACTCGGTCGGTGAGTATTCCTTGACTTTTTGGCGATATCGTTGCTCCATTGCACCATCAAGGGGACTGATACATTCTCTATAGAAATTTCCACCGGCCTAAAAGCGGGAACCGCATATAGGCCCAGAACTAAAAAGGAACATCCTCATAAAAACCCCACTAAGAAATCTTAATAAAATTTCTGACTATAAAAACTCAAAAAATATTTACCTCAAGAAGTGCTGCACTCCCTGCAAGATTTACTACTCCTTTCTTACTAGGTTCTTTCTTCAAATTGTCAATCAACAAAGCCAGCATAGCTGACCCCCATGAATATTTTCTAATGTGTTCAAAATCCTGAAAATCTTCATCATTTTGCAGGAAGGTGAGATAAACTGCGTCAACTTTCGCTCCTGTGTTGTTAGGAAGCACAACATTACCTACAAGAAACATAACTGTAAATGTTTACCTGTCCAATCACAAGGTCAAAACTTTTACATTGTATATATGGGACAAAATAATTACCAAGAATGAACAATATATAAGCCCTTGCAGAAAATATAATCTGTTCGGTGGTTGCTTCATTCACCAAGGTTCCAAATGTAGTAAGCAACCAACTGTAGTTGATTGCTCCCCCAGCAGCTTTAGGTGGCTCCTTGCCCAGGACTTTTTTACACAAAGCCGAAACATTCTTTTCCTCTTTCCAAACGATGGCATCTCGTCAATACACAGACTTGTCAAGCTTGCTACATCCTCCATGCTGATCATGTATTTCTTGCCACATAACAAGGATGTAGACGTCTCCGGCATGAAACGCGAGTACAAGAGTTTCAGGATATCAATGTTGCACTTGAATGACTCCAATTTTCTCACCCATCCAAAGCCGGATTCTCTATATACTTCAGCCTTGGATCATTGTCTTCCAACGTCCACTGCTGTGCTACTTCTAGGTGGAAATGAGTATGAATATGCTGCATAGTAAAAAGGAAAACAAAAACTCGTTGTATGTGTAACAATTGCTTCCCTTTAGGAGATACACTACAAGATAAAATTTGAATAGTTCATAAGATTTCATACCTATGGGATCTCGCGGGCCATTTTCGTATCTATGCACTGATTGAGATGATCAAACTCCCGCGAAATTTCGGATCTAATAAGAGAAGTGGTCCCATTTTCGGATTTTAAATTTTTTTTCTGGTAAAGACTCCAGGATAGATTTGATCCAATAATGATATCAAATGTATCATGTCAAACTTCATTAATCAAGCATGCACTTAGTTTAGGCATGGCCTATGTAAATCATGTCAAACTTCATTAATCAAGAAATAGAAAATCACAAATGTTGTCGTTGCATTCTATATTTTCAATTGCATTGTGCAATGAGAGCCTTCCTGTACGTGAGGAATTGCATCAAATGAGATGGATGTCACTTTCTGACAATATGGTTGGGAGTCCTCTGCCTCCATTTGTGAAGGCATAAACCTGAGGCTACTCAAGGCCCAAAGATTGGACGGTGGGTTTTGATTTTGTGATTGAATTAGTTAATTAGTTTGTGTTGTGGTCTGGCATAAATACCATGGGTGCTTGCTTCTATAACTTTGAAACCATGGGTTTAACTTTTGAAGCTTTTTGCCAAGAGTTGGTATTAATGCTTTTGCTGCACCCCAAGCAAGTTCATGAATTAGATAGGTGGAAGAAGCTGCGTTGCAGCTTAAGACTAACATTGCATGTGCATCCAGTAGCGGTTGCACCTTAGGTGCAGGATGCCCAGGTTTAAGCCTTTGTTTTTATGTGTAATAATGTGTTATTGTTTAAGAGGATGAATTGCTATAACTTTTGCTATCTTAGTTTTTTTCTCGAATCATACTTGGAGAATGTTTGTCAGACAAATTTTAGGCCATGATTGTTAGACTGAAGGGTCCAATAATGCATATATCGAAAAGATTTTCTGACTAGGATGTCTATACAGTAAACAAATATTAATGTTTTTGCTGCACCCAAAACAAGTACATGAATTAGATAAGTGGAAAAGGATGAGTTGCAGCTTTGGCACTCGAGTGAAAATTAGGCTAATGTGATTAGAAATCCTTGCCACAGTTTGATTTTGGTCATTGTCGACCAAATAATGGTTGGATAATTTGGATTAGGTTTAATAGTTCCCATATAATCTTAGAGAAAAGAAATAGAGAAAACTCTAACTATTACCTATGGGATTTTGGTGGCTTGGATTATGAGAGAAGGAAATAGAGACGGCTGTAGAGAGAGTGGCAGAGGCAAAAGTCAGGAAAATGGGGAAAAGTGGCTTGAGTAGGCCAATATTTTATAAACTTAAAGTGTAAGGTCATCCCAAAAATTATGCAAGGAAGTTTTTTATTTTTTATCCAAAAATGGAAAGCCTTGTCGTAATGGACTAAACTTATGGGATGGTGGGAGGAATATAATCAGTAGCAATTGTGAAACACGTGTGGTGGCAGCCCACAGCATACCGTCTATCTGCCGCAACTCATAAAGATGGTTCTCGATGCCAATGTCTATGGACACAGGTTGGCTTTCGGACTACAAGCAACAATAAATGGCGCTCAGCCAAAAGGGCCCGCTAACAAATGTCACTTGGCCACTTGGGTTCACCACTCTTGATAATACCCCAGATCACCCATTCATACTTCTCATGTGGGATGAGACTGCTTAAAAAACAATTGTTCCAATCTTCCAGAAGGGCTAGCTAATTTGTACACTATTGTTGATAAATGGTAAATGCCGCAGAGACTAAAGTAAGATCAAAGGACCCAAAGGTTAGTTCATAGTGGAGCAAGGCGGTTGTGTTGTACCGTCTAGGCATGATGATGGTTGCTTAGATGTATGATGCAGCTTTGGGAAGGAATGAAATGATGATGGTTGATTAGGTGTATGATGCAGCTTTGGGAAGGAACGAAAAGTAAGTTGGTTGTCCAATGACATGAATGAAAGTTGCCAACAAGACATCTCGTCAAATTGCAATTGACTTTCGGGAAATGAAAAAGACAAACTGCTGCTACATTCATACTTTCAGTCCTAATGTTTTCAGGACTGATGTTTGACTGACGATTATTGCTGTCTGTCCAAGCTGTTTGGTTGGCCCTTCATTTAGATTGCCTATGATTGGGTATGGCACAAAAGATATTCCTTGATGCTTCTGCTGCTTATAACGCAGAGGTTGTGCTGCTGTTACTGGTGCTGAAGCAGCCACAATATCAATTTTTTGGTTTTAATGTTGACAGGAGTAGTCGTACTCTATGGTTTGTGATAACACATCTTTTCTGTACAATTAGGTATCCGGGGATGGCCCTAGCCTTCCCCTTCCACTTCCACGTAGAAGAGCTCCATCCTGGAGTTTTGGCCAGGGTAAGTGATGTAGGACGATAAGAAAGAAGAACAATAAAAAGACAAAACCTGACTACCAGAGAACAAGCACCTAAGGAACCCTAGAAATCCACATTCATCTAAGGGGAAGGGGAAAAAAATAAGAATTTGGACCTAAGGAAAACTAGAATCCACAAAACAAATTTTATTCCTTCCAAGTTCCATCCCATTTCAAACATAATGCGAGTTTTTTTCGTAGGCTCTTACAGATAAAACTATGAAATGATAAAGATATCCATAATCCATATAAATCATACTCCCTCCGTCCCTTTTTTTAGGTCCAGTATTCCAATTTAGGCTGTCCCTTAATAAGTGTCCATTTTGTAAAGATAGTGGATAAAAGTTGATGTATTGTCTATTTTACCCCTAAAATTAGATTCCTTTTTAAAAAGTAAGTGAGTAAAAGTGTAATGATGATGGATAAGTAGGGAAAATGGAGGAAAAAGTTGATGTGAAAGGTATAATGATGATGTCTTTTTAATAAGTTGGAGTTACGAAGCAGGACATTTAAAAAGGGACGGAGGGAGTAACAAACAAGATAAATACCAAATAAGAATCTACATAAATACTAAATGACACATATATGTACTAAATAATATCATTAGCTTATCAATCTTGTTCTCTATCATTTTCCCTTGGCGAGAACTTTGACTCACAGGACTTAGATCCAAGAATTGAGCTCCTCAATATTGTTGAATTTTTTCATGTGAGAGATTTTTTTCCCTTTTTCAACGTAATGATTGCTAAAGGAAAGAATCAATTGGAAGAAAACAACGATGGGATCAATGTTTGCTCTGATACCTATGGGATCCGCACCTAAGGAACCCTAGAAATCAACATTTAGGAGGAAGTAAAGGCATCCACAACAATACTACGTAATAAACAGTTTTGATTTTCTCTTCTTTTTTTTTTTTAACAGCCAGTTTTAATTTTCTGCGTAGGATAAAGATATCCTCGTAAGTCATGAAAAACAAGCTTAGCAAAAAAAAATCATGAAAAACAAGACAAACACTAAATAACAACTCAGCTAAATGGTAAATAGCACATATATATACCAAATATCCTTCTTGTTACCTATGAGTAAGCCCCCTGTATTTTGTACGTTGTGCTACTTTTTATATTTATTTACACAGATTCTTACCAAAGAATACAATGGGTAAAAACAGTACATACAGTACTTTTAACTCAAACAAACTCCAACAAATCAAATTAGAACCAAATGTAGCAAAAGGAAGGTCAATAAGAAGAAATGAGAAGGTAGTAAAATGGCTTCAAAGACCAACGGAAGTACTTTATGTTAAGCAACAACTCGCAAGATCGGTGGTTAAAAAAATTGGAGAGAATACCGACATCACGAAATATTGCAAAACTACCTGTTAGTTGAGTACCGACATCACGAAATATTGCAAAACTACCTGTTAGTCGAGAAACTTGAACACTCCATATTGCAAATGATGATTGATGAACAATAATAATTATGGAATCCCTGAAGTTGAATCCCCACAAAAGTTTTTCCAGTGACAGGAATATCATATGCAGCCTTAACTAAATTGAGAATCGTCAGTGTTCCATCATTAGAAGATACAATCACACATCTAGAAGCATCAAGAATCAAAAAAGTTAGAAGGGACGAAGAGCATGGTAGACGTAAAGTGCATAATTTTTACTTCACATAAAAATAAAAAAATAAAAAACATGTCAGAGGCTACCTCAGATCTGGCAGCCAATCCATACTATATATATTCCTCTGAACCGGATTAAGGTCCCACAAAGGGCAAAATGGATCTCTCTGCACAACTCGAACTTCTTAGTACTCGAACAAAAAGTTTTCTTTACGCCTAAAGTTTTAGTTTATTAGCTCTGTGAATAGACCATGATCTCTCCAGTTCTTTGTTTCTTCTTTTTTAGTTGGTGGCAATTAAACAATATCTACATCTCCATGAACACAAAATAAATATACATTACAAATACCCACTTTCAACCATTCTAGTTTGCTAATAAGAAGTAAAGTTACCAAAACATTAAAAAGAAACATGCAAGATAAAACAGAACTTTAATTGGTAATCAACATAGAAAGGAACATATACCACTTTTTTTTAATAAGTAAATAGTTATATATAAAAAGGGATTGCCATCCAAATACAAAAAGAGGCCATAATACAGAAAGGCTCTATACACTCCCAGAAAGGCCCTATACACTCTAAAAAAACCAATATACCATAAGTCATGCAAAAAATCAATACGGAATTTCCAATTGGCTCAACATTGTGAATGTCCTATGCAGCAACTGTTCTAATTTTGACTGGAAAATTTATGCTGCTGAATTTCTAGAGGCTAACACACCATGATAAAACCCCTCAGTATCTTCTAAGTTCTCAATGATTCTCTTCAAGGGTTTTTACAGACTCAATGCTTTTCTTGTTCTGTATTTTGTAAGATCTCTATGAAGAGAGCTTTACATTCATTAATTGATGTCTAAAGCTATGCTCAGTATTTCATCAATCCACAGAAGATTAATTGGTATTTGAAAGCAGACATAACTAAGTTAATAAGGGAGTTCTGACAAATTCCCATCACTCTACCAACATAAAATATTACATTTTAATATCTCCCTTCTTTCCGTCCTTCTAAATGCTAGCTTGTATCTCAAGTTCCCACCTTTTACATTGTTGATTGCTTCTACCCTTTTTAATCTTCTACGGTAATGGTGCCCTTTTTAATCTTCTACCGTAAACGGTAATGATGCCCTTTTTGTAATGATGGGGAACAGGAGGGATCACCCTACAAGCTATTCGCGCTTGATCTTGGAGGATAGTATATGTGCAATTTTTGTTTACAAGCGTATAATTTACCATATATAGTTGTCATTTAATTTCTAGGATCCATGCAGTATGAAGTATTGTTTGGATATCTTATCTTTATTTGTAGTTATCATTTGGAAGAGCCTATTTAAAAAGACTCTACAGATGGCCTTCGAAGTTAGTTTATGAAATGGAATTTGATTTATCTTTAGTATGTTCCTTTGCTTCCCCTCAATGTGGATTTGTAGGGTTTCTTAGGTGGGATTCCAAATGTTATATCCTTTTCTTGTATGATCCTCCATCACTTCTAAATGACTACTCCTATTATACCCATGTTGGATACTCGACACAAGGCTAAAGGAATGAGAATGGTCTCTGACATAATCAGTTGGACACTCACCTAACAAGCGTATGCCTTGATTGAAATTTACCATGAACTAAAGCATAGAATGACATTATTGCGCATGAAAATTGGAAATATGAAAGAAATCTACAAACAAATGTGAATAATTTGCTATATCCCTGTGTGCTATAGATGGAAATCAGATGAATCCCACACTTAGACACACACGTAACCCACGTGAGATAGATTTAAACAATCATTCACGTGTGAAATATATACCACATCCGACTTCATACTTTGAATTCCTTCTCTTTCGCAAAACTATTCTCTCATAAAACTTAAGAGTAGCAATCTTCATTCCAGATTTTGTAATCACATATGAATTTCAGTGGGACCAACATCAAGGAGGGAGAACTTTTTATTTCTTGATAAGTCTCCCTATTCTTGATTGGTTAAAAGTTTCTTGAAAAAACAAATACATAAAAGTTGCAGTCGATTTATTTTATCTATCCATCATCTTGCATGTACATTGGATAGGTTGGCAGCCTGATTCCAACCACCGATTTGTGATTAAAATGACAAACACACTGTCAATATCTATTTTTTCATGTTTCAACCAATATCCAACCATAGGAATACTAGACAGAAGATATAAACATCCACAGCCACAGCAAAAGATCATGAATAAGACAGCAAACCATCATAGATGAAATAGAAGGAAAATATTGTAGAGTATATGGGATTATACCAACAAAATTTGAACTATACAACATACCGTATGTCCCAAAACTTAATGCCTTCGTGCCCAGCTGTGACTATAACATTTGCACTCCCAGAATCACTACAAGTTTCAACAAAAGAACATAGTACTGAATCGACAAGCAAAACAAACAAGTACTGTATTATACATGTTACATCACCTATTGTCTCCAAAGAAATGTATATCAAGCTATTCATCATTGCCCATCATGAGCAACCATTGCTCACACATGGTTGAGGCGAAAAAAACTAAACTTGATTTTGGGCCAGGAAAACATAGTACATAAGTGCACAAACACAGACTTCAACTTACGACTCCATGCAATCATAGTTATGATACTAAGTTAAGTCATCAATTATCCCAAAACTCAAGCTGATAGGAAACGGGTTCGACATGTACATAGTTACAATATATACAGCAAAAAAGGCTTCAAGCCTTAATAACATGAGTTAGTTGTTTGCCATTCCTTTTCTCAAAAGTTCCCTCGCCAAGATATAAGCTGATTGCATTTGGTTAACAACATAAACAAATACACCTACATAAGCTCACCAGGACCACCTAACACTAGTATTGTGATGGAGGAAATAGGAATTCATTTCATAAAAATGCCATGATATTGATTCCTGAAGAGGGGAAGCCCATCAAAACTCAACTGTACAACATACAACAACATAACGAAACCCATCTAGTCCCCAATCATTGGGGGTATGGGCGGGAGATGATTGGAGACAGACCTAACCTTGTGCAATATATGCACAAAGTGGCTGCTCTCAGAATACCATTGAAACAGTGGCCCCCCTAAACCTCCAAGAACTGAGGAGCTACAGGGACATTTTGTTGTAGAACCATGCCCCCAAATCAAAGCCAAATGGCATCAGAGAGGGCCGGCCTAGAGATCCAAATCAATTTATGTGCACATTACCAAACTTCCTTCATTGATAGTCCAGAGCATCGGTATGCACAGTAAAAACTCAACTGTAATTAACCAAATCTCATGGTGTTTAGCTTTGAGCTGGCTCTAGTGTAGTCTGATTTCAAAAGGAGAAATAAGAAGTAGCTTTGGTTAATCCAGAAGAGTGAACCTCTAGAGTAGCTTTGGCTCTAGTGTAGTCTGGTAAATCTTCCATATAAGAGACTTTTTGCGTGAGTAATCTAGAAGAACATCCATGGTCGAAATATGATACAACATCTGAATTTCCTCCATGGAGGAGCATTTCTTGCATGTGTCTTTGGTACTTTTGGCTGAGAATGAACTTATACTCGAATCATCTTCATTTCTTGTTGAATAGCTTTGTAATTTGCCTTTCATTTTTAGGTGTCTGAAGGAGGGCTTTTGTGATTAAGTATAAAAAAGGCGGGACCGTCACAAGGAGAAAGATATAATAAAAATAACAGTAGTGAAGAAGATATTTGCTATAGGAAAACTTACAAGACGTATTATAAGAATATTTTAGGCAACTTAGAGCAGAGAAGGCTAGGTTGTTTACAATGATTGACTTTTCTGTGAATAGAGGAACGGGGCTTTTTGATAGAATGGTGGGTGTCAGGCGGCATAGAATTAACACACATGGAGTAAAGTACTTTAAGATAGAAGTGCAGGGAGGTGGCTATCTTACAACGTTTTGGCACTTGTACTGGATGCAGGTAATTGTTTAAGGTGTTTGAGACCATGTAGAATAAATTTAAGACAAGTATAATCACTCTAAGAGCCGGTTTGTAAGCCGGACTAGTTTTGAGGGATTAAATAAGAAGGGCAAATAAGAGGAAGATACAGTAGAAGGGGAGACTAATTAAAAAGGGAAGATTATTTTATACTTTGTTTTGATAGTTAGTATCAAGGGATTAAATGGGGTGTATGATGCAAAAAAAAGATATATTACTTGCTTGCCCTTCAAAGATTTTTTGATATCCAAATTTGTGGTGGCGAGGGCCAATTTGATAATTGGGGAAGGGAGACTAACTATGGACATGGTTGGAGATGGCTGTAAATAGTCCTGATGTAGATGTGTATGGTAGTGCCTACCATGCAAGCACCGAATTAGCTAGTCCCGGATTAGCCAGTCCAGGCAAATAGTCTATCCAACCAAATAGTCCAACTAACAAAGAGGCTCTAAGTTGGACCTCGTTCTGCTTAACTTTTAGAAAAAGTGCGCGTTTTGTCCTTATTGAAATTTTTTTCGCATTTGTTAGTTTTGACCCAAACTTTTGAGGATTATTGATTCGTATCGACGAGACGAATTGGAAAAGTATTTTTTTTTTTACTTTTACCCAAATATATTGGGAAATAGTTGAAGACGAATCAAAAAAGGAAAAAAAAAATTACTTTTACCCAAATGTATTGGGAAATAACCACTTTTTTTTATCAATAATCCACAAAAGTTTGGCACAAAACTAACAAACGCAAAAAAAAAATTGAATAAGGACAAAATGCATACTTTTTCTTAAAAGTATAAAAAGTCATTAGAGGAACATCATCTTAGTAGTCTTAGTCTTATTATAGAAAGTTAAACTAAGCATTTTTACAAAGTTTGCAGGGCTCTGCAGTTCCCTCTGAGCTTCAGTGGCTCCGCCACCAGTCAGAAAATATGCACACATAAAAAACTCACTAGAATCATGGGTGAAGTTGGTCCTAGATCCCAGAAGAGCAACCAATTTATATAAATCAAAAAAATGTATTGAATTCATACTTCAAGCATCACCAACCTTTCAACTGGGGCCCAAGCAAGTCCTCGTATAGGAACTGTATCTGCACTGAAGCAAAGCAAAGGTCTTGTATCTGCAATTTCCAAAAGTGTAGTACAGTGTTCAACTCTTTAATTTCATGATAAGAGAAAAGGCAAAGCATTGAGCATAACGACCTTTTTTCCCAAAGAGAAAATACTCAATTGTGCCATGTTTCTTGTCTAGAATTTAGTGTTGGAAACCGGTTAGCACAATCCAAAACCAGATTTCATGCACAAAGCATATCAACATGAGGAAGAAATCGCAAAACAAAAGTTGACAGGGTAAAAACGACGCTACCTTCAGATCTACCATTTGCAGAGAATTTCCACAAGGCAACCTGAATGTGCAGCAAGTATTCTATTAATACTACTGAGGACAAATTCAAAGGTGATACAAAATGGTAGCAGGAAGCTTGGTTAAAAGGATAAGAAATATCACCAAGCACTGCCCTAATCTAATTCACACATCTACATAGCCAATTGTAGCTTAATATTATGCCGACAGGCCACTAAAGTTTTTACTTCCTCAACTTAGGAAGTGACCACGCTGCATAAAAGGTAGCTTACATGAAAATTTGTGTTGGTGGCACTACAGCTATGCTTTAGCCTAAAGCATAACCGCAGGTCAGCAACTGAATCTCCATTGTGACTCAGCAAATGATCAAGGAACTGGAAGTTTGAGTAGGGATTAATTTTCCCAAAACTTCTTTCTCATCCATTTTTTTGATCGGCTTCTTTCTCATCCATTTGAAACAACTTTCTCAAAAGCTTGGCTTAGGAAAATGGGTTAAACTAATTTATGGCAAAGGACATTGTTTCAGGGCTTGTTGGACAAGTGACTCAATATTAAGCACTAAATAGAAGAACATAAAGTTGTAAGGCTACCACTCCATTGTGACATCCAGCAAGAATAAAATCATGGGGAGCTGATGCTGACCACTCCACTGTCAGGGGGATGCTGATTAACAGACCAGTAAAAGAAAACAGGGATTCAAGTCAAATTAAAGGACAAAATAAAGCTGTCAAGCAATGCAAGCCACGAAAATCTAAAATGTAGTGAAGAAGAACGAACGATTTAGCTAGCAAACTATAATCGGTTGAACAAAACAACCCAAAATCGAAGGAGAATGGTAGTATAACTTAACCAAGGCGCTCTTCAAGGGAAGGGAGGAGAACCATGGAAAAACCCACGTCTAAGCTATGGCCGTTGGCTCCTCTGACATCTGTACACTATACCTATGTGTGGAAGTACCATTGGTCTTCCAAAATTTGAATATGTCATCTAGAGCAGAAATACTGCATTGAAATGACACAAATGCAAAGTGGAGATTCACCGACCAAATCCATGTATAATATAAACTTCAACAGTTATTCCACAAATTTAGTTGAATATATTCCAACTTCATATACTGAAAGAATGACCCTCCTGAGTCCATACATCCCCCGCTAGGAACAGATGGTCTATAATTTGGATTCTTGTTGCTTTGGCTAAACTTGGGGGAAGATTATTGTCATCAAAACATGAAGTCAAAGCTTTGTAGAGGCCTTTGAGTAGTTTTATTGTTTTTCGGGTTGTTTCCCTTGGTGTCTCATTAATGAAGTATTATCAAAGTGAGCGGGTCAGAGAGAGAGAGCCAGTAAGGCGAACAGGTCATGCGGGGGGAGGCATCACCAAAGCATAGTAGTTCGCACAGTTGACCAAGGAAGAAAACATGCATATTTGTTCAGTTTCACCATTACAAGTCCTCTTTGGTATACCAATTGCCGTTGCTTAGGGTGAAACTCAAACGTAAGACTGCCCGAATATAAAATCTCCAATACTAAATACTTGGGAGTGGGAGTGGGAGTAGGAGTGCATTTCATCTTGCATGAATAAATATTTCATTTCTACCAACAAAAAAAATGAGCTCATCAACTCCCAAAGTACCTCTGTCTGTCACCACTCTTCAGCTTTGAACATCTGAACACAGGCTCCAATTTCACGAAGCGAGGTTCAGTTACCTCTGTTTGACAAGCAGAATAAATACGGAGTAGCTTTTATTGTTTGAGGAAGGGGAACTTCCCACCTGCATTTGCAAAGAGTGAAAGTCCATGATACATTTTGATGATCAATTTATTTAATATACATAATATACAAATGCTTGAGAAGGGTCTCAACCAAGTAAGAAAATAAATCATCACTTTACTTCGTGCGTTAATTCAGTTCAGTATAGTGACTAATCCAGATTCAGAGGTGGACAGGGAAATAGACAAACAATTGGTAGCAAGGCCCATGGCCCCCTATAATGCTCACAAACTCGCCCCTGTGAAATGACCTGGAATAAGCTAAGCAACAATGGTTACAAAGCCAAAGTTGTAATAAAATATATTAAAAAAAAACTGCAGACTAGAGAAGTGAAAGAGAAATCTCACACTTCTAAAGCTCCATTTCCAAGCAGAACAGCAAGATAGCCCATTCTATGATTTGATTCAGCATCGTTAACAAAAGGGGTTCCCGGACTGACTCTCCTCTCTGCTCAGTCTCCCTTTCTTTCTCCCCACTCTCTCTCTTACCCACACACGGTACAAGAGACCCAATAAATAGGCATGACTAGACTAGCACAAAATGACCCTTGAACTGCCAGAAGAATCTGGAACTAACCACAGATTCTTCTCCTTGGAACAAAGCACAATTGACTTGTTCACTTGGTTTCCTTGATCATTTAATTTTCTCGGCCAACACCCAACAAACCGGCCTTTTCTTTTTCCAAACCACATGTGCAAAAACCCAACAATTATGTGCTAGTATACACTAGGCACATAAATAAGCTAATTGGGTGCCAAGTGTTGGGTTGGGCTTGACACCTAGCCACGCATGCATGGTTAATTCCAGAGCGCGACTCGTGCGCAGTTCAAAAAACTGTCTGGGTTCCAAACTCAGAAAAATATGAAACTTGCACAATACCCTAAATAAATTATTATAAGAATAACCCCATTCTCGGAATTTTAAAGAAAAATCCATAACACAGAGATTTGAAATGCCTAGCCAATCAACTTGTAAAATGTGTCTGAGAGTCCATCCGCGACCAATAATTAAAGTTAGTAACGAATTATCATCGTACTAATATTTTTAACGTGAGGGCTCTCACAGCTATCAACTCCTTTGGGGCCAGTCTATATGGAACTTTGCTCTACATGAATTGGGACCCCGTAAGTGGACGGTGGGATTGGTCCCCCAAGATAAATTGAGATGTGCACAAACTAGCCTAGACACCTAAGTTGTCAAAACAAAAACAGGTTGGATTTGCCTATACAGAATTCCTAAACATATAAACTATATGGGAACTCATAATTTCCTTTACAAAAGTAAAGAATAAGCGGAACTGCCATCAAGGTATGCAGTCATATGTCACCGAATGTTACAACACGCCTACTCCACGGAGAGTATCTCATTCTTTCACTATAAAAATTTTTCGTACAAGTACACTTGGATATGAAATAACCCACACTCAACCCTTATACACTCACTCATACAAGAACACACTCTCACCAAGTATTAGACTTGACCCTTGCACACACAAAACTTGTGCGGAAGAAAAATCCGTGTACCCGGCAGCTCCCGAAGGAGCTGCCCCCACACACAAACTGTTTTTCTTCGATCCACTCCTACTCTCTCTGTGTCTCACGAAAAAACACTTCCTCATGCCATTATAAAGCACCCATGCATTAAAGACATAATGCATGATCCCAACAAGAAGTTGGAAGGACACACAACAAGAAGGAATGAGCTAATACCAGCTCACTTTTCGGAAAAACAAGAGAATAATAAAACATGTGCAAGACTTTGACTTGGGTGGAATTTTAACCAACGCCATTGGGAGCTCGAACCATCCCAACATATACATATATACATACATGCATACTAGCGTGTGTGCCCGTTCTATGCACGGGCAAAACTAACCCATTGTATGCACGAGCAAAACTAACCCGTTCTAGCGTTCAACCCGTCCTATGCGCGAGGCAAAACTAAATTATTCTAGCGTTGTGCCCGTTCGAACCTACTACTTTATTAATTGTCCTGTCCATCGAACGGGCACAACGCTAGAATGGGTTAGTTTTGTCCCGTGCATAGAACGGGTTAGCTAACGCTAG
>WJXA01000256.1:0-28638 GCA_014282245.1 Rhododendron simsii | reverse complement strand
TCCTCTGCACACCGCAAAAGCAAAATGAACAAGAGTTTCCGTTAGCATGCATACTATAACAAGCAGTCGAATCAAGGAAAGGTTGTAAGTAAAAGCCATCAAGCCAGGATCAAAAGGGCATCCAACAGTCTATGGTCAATTCAAGGCTCGTGTTTACCATGAAGTCGAAACAAGTTATTTCAAAAGCATGATATTTTATGTACATAAGGTATCCTGCTCAGTCGAATCAAAGGCATTGGCATTCTATCAGTCGAATTCAAATTCCGAAATATCAACAAGTCGAGGCAACCTACAGTCGATTCAAGCTCGTTATCACGCAGTTCTGTCAGAGTTCTAGCACGTCTACAGTCGAGTTCAAGTATTTTCTACCCAAAGTTCTATCTACCAAGTCAAGTTATCAGGCATGCATATGTCACCATGCTATCAAACGTCATGCACAAATAAGCTATGTACAGGTACAGTAATAAAGGACTACAAGAGAATCGAAAGTGGAATTCAAAGGGATACCTGCGCCTAGTCCACCGACAAGTGCCACTCCGGGTCTCTCAGCACGAGCTCTGTGTCGTAATCATCGCGGCGAGGGATGTAGCTCTCAAACCCGGACGGTATGAACAAGTGTGGCTCCGGGGGAACATAGGCCCCTGTCTCAAAAGCCGGGCGGCCTACAGCCCGCATTGCTTCTGCCCGCGCCACCGCTCGCTCACGAGCTAGGCCACCCTCCTCCTGGGCCTGCTCGACCACCTCTGTCTCCCGTACAAAAGTATCCTCTGCCGCCTTAGCCCTCTCGGTCTCAGCTCTCAAGCGCTCCTCCTCCTGAGCCTGCACAATCTGTCTCAGTCTCTCCTCCCGGGCTGATATCACCATCTCCACCACCATTGGGTTCTCGCGCAATAGCCGGTCAAGCATCTCATCTGTCACAAACTCCGCGAAGTCCCCGCGCGTAATGGGAACGTGCGCCGAGGACCCCGCCGCTGGCCTGAACTCTGCTGGCCCTGTGGGTGCCCCAATGGGAGCCTCCTCCTCCACCACAGGATCCTTGCCCCGCGCCGGGTCTCTCCTCGGCGTTTCTGGCCGATCATCACCGCCACCAACATCGCCACCGCTGCCGCCGGTCCCTGCCAGAACTGGACCCATAACAACCAGCCCCTCCACTCCGCTCTCGAAGCCCAATCGACTCACTCGTGGGCCCCCTGTATCACCAGAGGCTGGCGTACGCCCAGTCTCTCCGACCGTACGCCACCTGTCGCCGTCGCCTGTCTCCTCTGCATGGCCACCATCGCCGCCGTCGCCGCCTGAAACCTCTGCACCGTTGGTCGACGAGGAACCCAGAGTCGCTTGATCGTCGATTTGAGATCTTTGAGCCTTGATTTCAACCCTTGGTTACCTTTCCTCTTCTCCACCGCCACCATTGCCGCCACTTCCACTGTGTTCAGCCATGGATGCACTGATTTGAGGGAGTAAGGGTAGGGAGAGAAAGATTGAGTGAGAGGATTGAGAGTCTTTGAGAAGTTTTTGCAAGTTAGGAAGTTCAAAAACCGTAGGAGAGCGGTTTCTGCATTCTGCAGAAGTTTATTCGACGTGGGAACCAGATGGGCCGGGTTTGGGCTTGGATCTGGACCGGGCCAAGAAAGATTCCTGGCGTACGCCAGGGTATGCTTACCGTACGCCACCTTTTATTGGGCCGTGGGCCCAAAATGCCTTGGATCAAATTTCCCTCCTCAAATAGGGTCCCGATTGGTCCAGTGCTTATTCATACCCCTGGAGAGCTTATCCCCGAGCAGAATTCCGTTCCAACCCAATCAACGACGATCTATCCATCCAAATTCAAATCAACGGCGGTCCACCCGTCCAATTTCAAATCAACGGCGGTCCACCCGTCCAATTTCAAATCAACAACGATCCACCCGTCCAAATTCAAATCAACGACGATCTATCCGTCCAAATTCAAATCAACGGCGGTCCACCCGTCCAATTTCAAATCAACGGCGTTCCACCCGTCCAATTTCAAATCAACGGCGGTCCACCCGTCCAAATTCAAATCAACGACGATCTATCCGTCCAAATTCAAATCAACGGCGGTCCACCCGTCCAATTTCAAATCAACGGCGTTCCACCCGTCCAATTTAAATCAACGGCGGTCCACCCGTCCATTTTCAAATCAACGACGATCCGTCCGTCCAATTTCTGCCCTCCGCAGGCAGCAGTCTTTCTCAAATAATCTGTCTGGCTGGACTCACCGATCAGGTTCTTTAAAGTTCATGTCTTCTTTATCTTGCTCAGGATAGTCAAGAGTAGGGTGTCTAGACAACCTTTGACGTTACTTGTCTCCACTCAACCAAATGGTGCTCCAAGTGCCGTCAAAGGGGGGCTTCTGTAGACACCCCATTCTGGACTGTCCAGATTAGTCCTTTTACTTTCTTTGTTGACCCGATGATGATAAACGGTCGAGAACAGTTCAGACTCGATGGAAGGATTGAGCTTTGAGCGTTGAACTCTCTCCCTTCAAGCCCACCTTCAAGCCCTTCAAATCCAGAGGCAAATAAGCAAAACCATACCTTGCTTACGCCACCTCCTCCTTGGCGTGCGCCAGGAATTTGCCACGTGTCGGACATCGACCGTTGACTGAGTTTGACCTGGCGCACGGCAGGTCGTAGGTGGCGTACGGAGGGTCAAGACCAGTCAAATCACCGTTTTTATGACACGCGACCGAGACTTTTGCGGCTCCAAAGTACAGGGAACAGTGCCCCTGATGATTATATTCTTCTGGCCCGTCCCTCTTTCACTCCTACACTACCCACTACCTAGTCCCATGCATTTAATGCATGGGAAGCTCCTCACTCAACCCCAACCAGCCCTAACCCCAGCTGATTAGCCCTGGTTTCAGCCCCTCTCTCCACCATAAATACCCCCCTTGCATTCATTTGCAAGGGGTTAACCACATTAAACTCTTCAAGTCCACTCCCTCTCTTCTCTCTTGTTCTTGCTCTCCCATTGTAAGAGTGAGAGATAGAGAAGCTTCACACCCGCCCTCTCTACTGATCAGTTGCTATACAGCCTCCATCTTCAACCTCCAAAGCTCACCACCATCCTTCCTCTCTCTTGCACCAAAGGTATACCACCTTTGTGCTGCTTTCTGTTTTCAACCCCTCAGGGGAACCAGAAGGGTTCTGGCTAGTAACTGATACTAGTCCAGGCCCCTTTCTGGTAAAATAAATTAGTCATAGGGGCCAAGCCATGGCGCACGCCAGCTCCTCTTAGCCGTACGCCACCTTTGGCTGTACGTGCACAGTTGGCATGGGGATCATGAAGAGCTCATCTATTGCTCATTTCCTTTATGTCATCACCTTCTAGCATGCTAATAACCAGTTTATTACTTTCTGTATTTTAGAACTGTTCAAATGTAGCTTTCAATACTTGTATCTTTTTTTTATTCTCAAGGCCTTTGGGGTATGTCTGGTCATGTTCCAGAACCCAGATGATGTAAAGCCAAACACTGGTTAACATGCAGGCCTGGCGTACAGTCCCCACGGGGTGGCGTACGGCATGTTTGATACAGACCAGTGCCTGGCCCTTACATCACAGTTCAATCCTGGCCTTTTGTTCCCCCCACTCTGTTTATGGGGTTTTGCTTTGCTGTTTTCCTGGTTATTAGCTGTTCCTTATGCCTGTATATGTACCTAATCTGTATTATAAACTGCGTGGGGTGTGCACTGGTCCATTCTAGAGCCCAGAGGATTGAGAGTAGGAGTTGCGAGGAACCAACGGGTTAGTGTACGCCAGTTGGAAGATGGCGTGCGCATGGGGTGCTGGCGTGCAGTGGCCTGGCCGTTGCGTGCCAGCATGTCGCCTGCTCACGCACCCGACGGGCAGCGTACATCATCCCGTTGAGCTTCTGGCAGTGCTTGTTCTCAATCTATGTTCTTACATTTAATTCAATTCAAGCGAGCAAACTAGCATCCATAAACATTTTTGTCATACAAACTGCAACTTGTTACCGTTTTAATCCCTATTAACTGTTCCCCCGCCCTAACTGGCCAAAAATGATCAAATGAGAGAAAAGTGCAAACGTTTTGGATAAAATGCCCGAGTAGAGACCGATCTCCGGATTGGGCGAGAGGGGTGCCATAAAACCCTTCCCCTCTCGTAACCTGGCTCCCGAACCTCAGATATCGAAGGTGACGACGGACCAGTCTACGCCTCTTCAAATCAAATCAAACCTTTTTTTCAAATCAAAGCAAAACGTGGCAAAACGTTCTCGAGTTCGGTTCCTTGGGTATTCTTCCGCTAAAACCCGAGTGGCGACTCTGAATCGAAGCGTCTCGCCGCGCTATTTTCCAAAAGGGCCGCCCCCAAACAATATTCTTACAAACCAAAATCCGGAAATTTTGGGGCGTGTGCCCACACTGTGCAGCACATGGATGCTGTAATTGAGGAAGTCGATCGTTTGCTGGAGGCTAAGGCTATACGAGAGGTTTACTATCCTGAATGGCTATCTAACACAGTTGTGGTAAAGAAAAAGAATGGAAAGTGGCGAGTCTGTGTAAATTTCACAGACCTCAACAAAGCGTGTCCAAAAGACAGTTTTCCTCTTCCAAGGATAGACCGGTTGGTTGATGCAACCGCGGGATACGAGCGAATGAGTTTCCTCGACGCATATCGAGGATATCATCAAATTGCTATGTTTGGACCTGATCAGGAGAAGACTTCCTTTATTACACCACGAGGGTTGTATTGCTACAGCGTCATGCCGTTTGGGCTTAGGAATGCTTGGGCAACGTACCAGAGACTCGCGACCATCATGTTCAAAAAGCTGCTTGGCAAGTCTATGGAAGTTTACATAGATGACATGGTGGTAAAGAGTCAAGATAAAGAGGGACACATAGCAGACTTAAAGGAGGCTTTCGAAATCCTGAGGAAGTACAAATTAAAACTCAACGCCTCGAAATGTGCGTTTGGAGTTGGTTTTGGGAAGTTCATAGGCCACTTAGTAACTATGAGGGGGATTGAAGCCAACCCAGACCAGATTGCAGCCCTGCAGAAGCTGCAAAGTCCCAAGACTACGAAGGAAGTCCAACGGTTGACCGGAATGGCTGCAGCACTGAACAGATTCATAAGCAGGTCAAGTGACAAGTGCAGACCCTTTTTTCAGTTATTGAAAAAAAGGGAAAGATTCGAATGGGGAGCAGAGTGTGAACAGGCCTTCCAGGACCTGAAGAAGTACCTGGTTGAGCCTCCTCTTTTGTCAACTCCACAGCAAGGTGAGTCTTTAATTTTGTACTTAGCTGTTTCTAAGCATGCTGTTAGTGCAGTCCTGTTAAGGGATTTGGGAATCGAGCAAATCCCAATTTATTATGTTAGCAAGACACTGCTGGATGCAGAGACGAGATATCTGCCCCTAGAAAAGCTTGTCTTGGCACTTAGAACGGCCACGAGGAAGTTGCCACACTACTTTCAAAGCCACAAGGTTGTGGTTTACACTGAGTTCCCGTTGAAATCACTGCTACGAAAGGCAGATTTTTCAGGAAGAATCTCAACATGGTCTGTTGAGTTAAGCCAGTATGACATTGATTATCAGCCACGTACGGCAATTAAAGGCCAAGTATTGGCAGATTTTGTGGCGGAATTTTCCCCTACGGTAGCACCCCTACCTCCTACGAGAAAGGAGCAAGTATCCAAGCCAGCACCCATGAAGAATCAGCTGTCAGCCGAACAGGATCCAATGGAATGGAAGTTATTCGTTGACGGATCAGCATGTAATACTGGTTCAGGAATTGGGGTGGTGATATTTCCTCCAGGAGGTGTAATGATCGAGCTATCTGTTCGGCTAGGTTTTAGTGCATCAAATAATGTGGCAGAATACGAGGCACTCTTAGCTGGATTGAGAAGTGCGAAGACCTTAAAAGCAAGACGAGTCAGGGTGCACTGTGACTCACAGCTCGTAGTTAACCAACTGTCCGGGGAATATCAGGCCCGGAATGAGAAGATGGCAGCATATGTGGAAGCAGCCAAAGATTTACTTGATACCTTCGAGAGGGTTCATGTTGAACAGATAAGTTCTGGACAAAATGCCCATGCCGATTCTCTGGCATGGTTGGCAGCAGCCGTTCCAACTGAACTCAAGCGAAGGGTGGCAGTTGAGTATCTGACAGAGCTGAGCATTGGAAGTAGTGCTGAATTTGTCTTGGATGTGAACTAGGGACCAAGTTGGATGGACCCAATTGTGGAGTTTTTGCGAGATGAAATACTCCCCGTTGATAAAAAGGAAGTTCATAAGATCAAAACCAAGTCCGCAAGGTTTTGGCTTTCCCTAGAAGGGAAACTTTACAGAAAATCCTTTACAGGACCGTATTTGCTTTGTGTGCACCCCGAGATGGTGCAAAAATTTCTTCACGAAATCCACGAGGGAACGTGTGGGAGTCATGCTGGAGGCAGATCCATCGCCCACCGAGCAATTACCCAAGGCTATTGGTGGCCACATATGCAGGAAGATGCCAAGGTGTATGTCAGAATTTGTGAGAAATGTCAGAAGTTCTCACCAATGATTCGAACACCAGCCGAGGACCTGGTGCCTTTGACAAGCCCTTGGCCGTTTGCCCAGTGGGGAATGGACATCGTGGGTCCCCTCCACAAAGCAACTGGGAACCGAAAATTCCTGTTAGTTGCAACGGACTATTTCACCAAATGGATAGAAGCAGAACCACTGGCAAAAATCACAGAACCTATGATAGAAAGGTTCGTGTGGAAAAACATTATTACTCGATTTGGGGTCCCCTATTCTTTGATTACAGATAACGGGTCCCAATTTCAGAAGAAATTCAAGTCTTTTTGCGCCCAATATGGAATACGAAACTATTATTCGACCCCAGCTTACCCTCAGAGTAATGGGCAGGCAAAGACGTCTAATAAGACTATTCTTGATAGGATTAAGAAAAGACTGGACAAAGCAAAAGGGAAGTGGCCTGATGAATTACCACTAGTATTGTGGGCTCACCGAACAACGCCAAGGAGGTCTACGGGAGAGACCCCCTATTCGTTGGCATACGGGACAGAGGCTGTAATTCCTTTGGAGGTTGGTCTCCCAACCAATAGAACTGCGTTGGTCGAAAGTGGGGGCAATGACAGGGCCCTTGAAATCGAGCTTGATCTCGCCGAGGAGAGGAGAGAAAGGGCCCTGGTGCATCTAGCTTCTTACCAGGAACAGTTGATGAAAAGCTACAACAAGCATGTACACCCTCGAGAGTGTGGTGTTGGGGACCTTGTACTTCGAAAGGTGCTCGGCAATACCAAAGTGGCCAACGAAGGCAAGCTAGGGGCCAATTGGGAAGGCCCATATCGAGTAACTGAGATTGTGGGCATAAGGGCCTACAGATTGGCTGATCTGGACGGCAATCCAATTCCGAGGCCATAGAATGTCCATAATCTGAGAAAATTCTTTGTTTAGAAGAACTAAGTTTTATTTTAGATTGCACTACGTGATTGTGTGGGAGCTACGAACAAAGCTCCTTTGTTTTTTATTATTTTCTAGTAGCAGGGGATACGAATAATGCTCCCTTGAGTTTAAGTTTATGAATAAAGTTTTTTCTTTCCACGTATATCCAATTTTTCAAAATTTTCGTTGTAGAAATATGGAATATGAAATTTGGAGATGTGCTTTATCTTCCTTTTTTCATATTGGGGAGCACGGGATTGGCACAAATGCCAAACATGAGATATTTGAAAGTACAAGATACTTAAAAAACGAACAGCTTGCAATGGGGTACGAGATACTCAAAAGAACGAAACTCTTACCAAATTCTAAGTACGAATATACTTAATAGAGTCCAAGTACGAAATGCTTGGACAAAAGACATAATGAGATATATATGATTTTATCTAAGAACGAGAGACTTAGATCTGTTTCGTGAAAGCAGAAATATTTAGTATGAGAAACTTAAATATGTCTAAAAAGTATTTGGGCAAAAGACATAACGAAATATGTCTAAAACGTATGTGAGACTTATGAGTATGAATAAACTCAAATATTGCATACGAACGCATGCAGTCTGTTCGGATACAATCTTTTGAGCAAATAACTGTGGTAAAAATTTAGGTACGAGATATCTAAGGTACGAGAAACCTACAAAAACCTGAGTACGAATACACTTAGTAAAATCCAAGGACGAAACACTTGGTTTAGCTTGAAAACATAACGAGCGTATGTCAACTGCTGAGTATTAGGCGTGAGATGCTATCAAGGATGCAGACATTAAGTACGAGACACTTATAGGTAAAAGCATATGTTAGCTACTGGATTTAAGCATCTGTGGAACGAAATATCCATAACAAATATTTAAAAGCTAGAATATCCATGGCCAAAAAGGGCCGAGCAAAATGTCTGATGCCTCGTAGGGCTGAGCAAAAGGTTGAGCAGCATGAAAGACAAACAAACAAAAAACAGAAGTTATGCCACGAATGACCGAATACTTGTATCATCAGGAAAGAGGGATGTACTGGTGCCTCGCAGGGCTGTAAAAAAACAAAGAGCATGGTCACGCAGGACCAACGATATGCTTTGGCATGAAGAGGAAATGATTATACTCACCAGCGATCAATCCAAGTTTTAGATCTCAGGGGGAATGCCATCTGCAACCTCCGTGTTGGTGGCAGCATTCTCCTCCACGGCAACGGCTTCTTGAGTCACCTCCTTAACTGACGTATGTTCTGTTGCAGTACCTTGGGATTCCATCTCCAGCTCCTCATCTACGTCTGCAAAGTCATCTATTTGGCGATCCATATCGTCAGGAGGGGGCTCGTCCGGCTCTTGAGAAGCTGCTGCCCGGCTGCTGGGCAGTTCGACCTCAGTCCATAAAGGGGAATCGTCTGCGACACCAACCTTGGTCAAGCAGGCCTCCCAGCAAGCGACCCAGATCTGGTCTTGTAAACCTGGTATCTGCTCCACGTAACTGGCCGTGGTGGCATCATACCCTTTCTGATAGCCATCTTCAAAAGCAAGTTTCTTGGCACTGTCAATTTCTGCCAAAGCTTGGCCAAGGCTGTCTTCGGCAGTCTCCAGCTTGCTTTTCGTTTCATTGACCTCTGCTTTGGCTTTGTCTCTCTCTCTCTCCAGCCTGGAGACTGTTCGGAGCAGCCTCGTGTTATCATTCAAGAGCCTAACTCTTTCAGCATCAGCCTCCTGGAACTTTTGGCCCAGGGTCATCATCTTTTGGATAAACTACACAGGGGCCAGATATACGTTAATAACATAATCCACCTGCTACAATCAGAGTAAAGTTAAATGAAAGGTTTTAAATTACCTTGATTCCACCGACGAGACTAATGGACACAAGTCTTTCTGCAGATGAGGAGGATTCCTTCTGCATGTCCACAGGAAGAGAAAGGCCTTGGGCTAGGGCCAGTGCAGTTTCAGATGAACTGGCACTGTCACCAACGTTTACAGGTCAGTCCCCCCTCATGAGATGAGGGGCCCATACCTCTGGAGTGACTTGCTCAGATGCGGATTGAATTTCCACCGGTACTGAAGTAGATGGAGCTTCAGTATCCTCAGCTATCTGATTTCGGGGACGTTTGTCCCGATGAGCATTACCAGCCTCAAGGGAACTGTCGTGTTCCCGAGGCGATGAAGAGGAACGGTTTGATCCACCCCTGCTACGACGGGGTGGTGCTGGGGCGTGCCCGGTTGATGATCCCCGGCCAGTGCCACGGCCGCGAGCACCAACGGTCAAAAGAGAACTCAAGTTAAGGGGCTGACGAGTCATTGTACCTGGGTTAGTCGGAGATCGGGAGTAACCTGAGGACGACGACTGGCTTGTACCACAGAATGGAACTGACTGTTCGGCTTGTAGTTCAGGGGCAATTTGTCTTCGCACGGATCTTCTGAGTACCACGCGAGTCTGGGGCACACCTTTAGGGATTTGCTACCTCACCTGACTGGCCGGCAAGGGTAACACCGGCTTGCGACCTTGAACTGCGGGGTTGAGGAGTAGTCAAAGTTGAGGCCCCACTAGTGCTCGGGTTGGCTAATCTCCTGTCAATAAACCCCCTGTAGGCAGGGTCGTAGCCAAGCAGGATGTGAGCGTCACGACCACGTCCAGCAGTACGTGTACCAGGCACTCCTGTATATTTTAGGACCTTGTTGATGTCCTCTGTTCGGATGTTACTCAGTTCACGTCTGGGGCGCCTGTTAGCGTTGTTCACTGCATCGAACGAAGCACAAACAAGAGTTAGGAATATAAAAACAAAAAAAAAGCTATGAGAAAGCAATGAAGCAAGAAATTACAAAGCAAAATTAGGAGCATACGTGGGTAACCCCATATGTGGGGATAGTGGAAACCCTCCACTTGACCATCCTCCCCCATTGGCTCGAAGGCTCCAGTAACATACAGGAAGTCCATCTCGTGGTCACGAGCAGAGTCTGGCATGTTAAGCACAAAGCGCTTCTCTGCTTTCCTTACTTTGAAATAGTAGGTATTATACTCAGGGTTTAGCACGATGCTATACCACCATTGAATCTCCCAGATTCCTAGTTGGGTTCCTAGGATTCTATTCAGGGCAACGACTCCTATAACTAGCCTGAAAAAGTTTGTTGAAACTTGCATGGGCGTAAGTCGATACTAGTTAAGTACACGACGGAGCAGTGGGTCAAGGGGGAAACGAACTCCACCCTCGACGATCGCCACGATAGGGATACACATCCTATCCCAAGTGCCCGCATCCCTATCTGCTCCTAAAGGGGCAAGTTCAAAACCCACATTTTCAGGGACATTATACTCAGTTCTAAAGGCTGACATAGCCATTGGGGAATCACAGAGTTTCCTAAATTTACCAGGCTTAGGGCCGTTATCACCCTCATCCGCCATTAGTATGTTAAAAGCGAAGGGATCTGGAAATGGCTAAGAGTGGAGCCCTAAAATGAAATTGATAAGTCTGGAAACTGAGTTCAGGAAAAGATGAAACAAGAAGCCAGATTGAGAGTCTTACGAAGCTAATGCAGCGGTCGCCTGAGATGCGATCGAGTTGCAGACGGCGGCAATGAGAGAGAAAAGAGGAATTTAGTTTTCGCCTGGGTCTGGTGAGAGAAAAAGAGGATTTGTTTTCTTTTTTGAAAAAACCCAAAGACGATCCTTTCGGGGGTTTTAGCCGTAAGAGATGGAGTTTGAAACGTCACCCCTACGCCGTTACAGGAACAGTAATGGAAAGAGAGCTTCCAAGGGAAGTCGTTCTGACGATGTTTCGTGAAACGTCAGTTCAAAATTAATGAAGGGCACACGAGACGTGCCACGTGGAGTTATTACCCCGAAATGGTATAATGATTAAGCCGCCAAAGGGCATCAATGTTTATGAAAAGTTACCACTGCCCGAGGCTCAGAGACGTTCGAGCCCACGTTAGTTTCTGACAAGCTTCACCCATTGCCCCCGAACAGTGACAATCGAGTAAAGCTGGGGAGCGATTGTAGGGAGGTATTCCCAAACAGATACAATTAGTAGCCGAACACGTGATGAACAGGAGCACGCGGTAAATACGAGCGAACATACCGCCGGGCAGCGCGGTGAAAGTTGACGGGGGCCAATGACATGAGAAGTCATTTGTCCATACAGTCTGCTCGGCATAAAAGGACAGGAGACATGCGAAGTCATTGGTCCAGACACAACGATGAGGACCAGTTGTATTTGAGGTCATTGGTCCACATCGACTGTTCGGCAACGAGATAGCCAAACAGGGGAATAAGTTGCCCTAAGTCGTAAGGCGGCATAAATATTCTAGAAAGATCTAGATACAATGATATTTCTGAAGGTATAAGATCCCGAGAATATAGGATCTAGAAAAGACACCCAACGGGAATGGGATGTTCGGTCCTTTATGGAAAGGAGTCCTAAAAGACTAAGGTAATGAATTGATAAGGGAACGAGAATACAAGATACCTTAGGTTTCCTATAGGAGATAGGAATCCTAAGGCAACAAGGACGCTTGGGCAACAAGCATCCTTGTGTCTATAAATACAAGGTACGCAATTCTTGGCAGGAGGCTATTTTCCTACTGATAATTAGGTTTTGTTATTAGTACGTGGTACTAACTTTGGCATCGGAGGGCCATAGCTACGAGCAGCAAAGGTGCGTTCACCCCTTGTCTATTTTGCAGATTAGGGTTCTGACGACGAACTAGGGTTCTGGTGTAGAGGCGCGAGAAGCCGTTGCAATTTGGTGTTGATAAGAACATCAATTGTTTTCATCCCCCTACACTGGATGACAAGCGTTCGCGGAAAATACAGAGTCATCACTCGGGTTTGAAGGTCCGACACCCAAGGAACTGTATTTCGAAGCACTTGTCGCGCTGTTTGGTTTGAAAAAGTTAAGGAATCAGTCCGTCATAACCATATCTGGGTTCGGGAGCCAGGTTACGAGAGGGGAAGGGTTTTAGGGCACCCCTCTCGCCCAATCCGGAGATCGGTCTCTACTTAGGCATTTGCGAAAAATGTTTGTTTGCGATTCGATTTAATTAATCAATTTTTAGCCAATTAGAACGGGGGAACAGTTAATCGGGGATTAAAACTGTAACAATTTACAGGATGTGAAAGATAATAGCATGGATGAATGAGATGACGAGGAGTAAATGAGATAATATTTAACACTGATTCAGGATGCCAAAACAGTGCCTTGGGTTGAGTTTGTCGCAAGCAATGGCCAACTTGCATGCACGGAAGTCCTTGCATGCAAATCAAACCATCGCGCAACACTCTCAGTCCATCGCATGAGTGTTGACATCCCACCAACAGGTTAAATTTTATCCCCTTCTGGGCTCTGGAAGGACCAGTGCACACCCAGGGTAAAACCAAGCAGTTTATATGTACTTAAAGTAAATAATTATTACAATCAAGAATTAACAGGCACAAGGTGCAACCCTTAAATAGTGAGGGTATCAAAACGGAGGCCAAGGGCCTAGCTGCCCATGTAAGGGCAATCACTGGAAATAGACAAACCATCGCGCGATGGAGTCAGATCATCGCGCGAGTGTTCTGACTGGACTTCCAAGAATTGCTTTACATGCCTGGGTTCTGAGACATAAAGTGAGCTAACCTACTGGTTTTAACATGCATAACAGTGGCGTATACTAAGTATTATTAAACAGGAAAGCATGAAATCATATAAATGAATAAGGACAAGGATCCCATCCCCACGAGAGCCGTATCACGCTAAGGAAAACCGTCGCGCGATGGAATGGTAGTCTCGCACGTGGGAGTGCTCGTCCACGGCGACTTGTAACTTTGCTGGCTTTTAGGACCAGGACTGGTATTGATTACCAGCCTTGGCCCTGTCAGCCCCCCTCAGGGACCAAAATAGTAAACAAAAAGGGCTATACCTTTGCTTGAGTGCCTTGAATATGGCTTGAATGAGGTGGTATGGCTTGGCAAATGAGTATGTGGGAATGATTTGAGTTGAGAGAAGTGATCAAGCTTGTAGTCCTTGCTTCTCTTTTGGAAATTTTTGGTAACCCTTTGGAAGATGAACCATGGGGGCTATTTATAGAAAGAGTGGGAGATTCGTTGGTGGGAGAACAAGGTAATGCAGCCAGGCTGGCTGCACTTACTTCGTGAAGAAGTGGGGTGTGATGGTTGATGGGAAAGTAGGGGAGAGGCGGTGCAAGGGCAGCCCTGTAGAACGCTGTTCAGTCGACGAAACGGGGTTACACAGGTCTGTAGACCCCTGATCATCACAAAATCCAGCTGGAAAAAGGTGGATATGACAGGTGTTGACCATCGCGCAATGGAGTGAAACCATCGCGCGAGTGTTCGATCTTCCCCGCGACGGTCAATCAGTCAAAAGTTTGACTTTGACCACCACCTGGCAAGTAAAGCATCGCGCAAGGGACCCAGTGGGTCGCATGATGGTCAAACCTTCGGTCAAGGCTTGGGTTTAAGGGTTTTAGGGTTAAGGATGGGTTCCACACACACCAAGTTCAAACCATTTCATTCTCTCAAGACTGTTTTCGACCTGATTCATCATCGGAGAAACAAGAAACTGAAAAAGAAGTAAAACGATTGGGAAATCAGATTGGGGTGTCTACAGTCGTCGAGGAGGAGCCGGCGGAGGAGCGGGAGGTGCCTGCCATGTTTGTGGGTAGTGGTACAGGAGCGGGGTCGTCACGGCCTATACGGATGGGTGACTTCTTGGAGGGCGTGTCCTTCGAGGACTTAGTTGAGACCCTATGGGGGGTGCCCGGGTTGGCGGAGGCTTTGCTCGAGTATCGAGAGAGGGAGCTCCGGGCCGAGGCTGAGACAGGAGCGGCCGAAGGGCCAGAGGTTGAGGAAGAGGAGGTTTTGGTACCTCGGAGGACCGTGGTAGACGTGGCGACGGCGGTCCTTGGGCAGGACCGTCCTTTCGACGAGGGTTCCTACATGCCTCTCCGGCACATGGTGGTGCCTTCGCTTCTGGACGCTTACAGGCCTGATGGGGCCATCCACAACGAGTCCCTGGTCTTGAGGGACCCACAGCAGCACTTGTCCTTACGTCGAGCCGAGGTATGCCTTTAATTCGCATTTCAATACAATGTACTATGTTCCCTAGCTTAAGGCCTTTGACTATTATGCCATGTTGACCGAATCGTGCTTCTTTTGCAACAGGAGATATGGATCTCGTGCTACGGTGGTGCGGGTGATGTGCCTCAATTTTGGGAGAGGCTCCCGGAGGCCTCGAGGGAGATTGTGAGGGTGGTAGGCTTCCGGGAGTTTGTGAGCGTGTTGACGAAGGCCAGCAACGATCGTTAGGTCGCGAGGGTGCTTGCCGAGAAGTGGTGGGACACGACGAACTCGTTTAACTTCTCTTCCGGCGAGATGACGGTGATGCCCTTGGACTTTGGCAATCACCGGGTTGAGGGTCGGAGGTGACCCCATCCCTTATGATGCCATGGCGAGGAGGGATCCGGAGCTCCAGAGGCGGCTTTTGGGGTATAGGCTGAGGGCGGAGAAGGGAGATGCCCCATATGCCCAGCTCCTGGACTTTTGGGCAGAGCCTCCGGTGGGCAGGGTTCAGGAGGAGCAGATGGCCCAGTGCTTTCCGCTGTACGTGCTTGGTGCGTCCTTGTTTCCGAACAGGCGCAATCGGGTGCACTTATCCTTCTTGCCGGCCTTGGGGGCCATTGGGGAGATAGCTCGCTTCGACTGGGGTGGCGCGGCTTTGGAGGCGTGCTACGCCTTCATGGGGTCCCTTTCTCGAGGTGCGGGGAATAGCCTCAGTGGTTACTGGCAAGTCTGGGAGGTATGTTTCAAAACTCTACTTTCGATACTTAGTTAGCTTCTTATGCATGCATTTGCATTATTTTGTGCTAACTCTCAATGCTTTGGATCTTGCAGCTTTGGACGTACGAGGTACTGGACATGTACCCTCCTATGACGTCGTGCCCCGACGACCTAGTGCTCCCTCGCGCCCTTTGGTTGTCGAAGGAGTTTAGGGGGGTGAAGAAAGGGAAGGGCGACCTGAATGCCTACCGACTGTACTTGGACGAGCTGCGTCTCGAGCAGGTATTCCATGATTCCTTGGTCTTAGTCCTTTCTATTCATACCCTGAATTGCTTTCCTGATACATGATTCTTATTGCAGGTGCACTGGCGCATCTGGGACCGTTTCGAGGTCCAATTTGTGGCTCGTAGCTATGCTGTGGCCATGGGGAGAGTACTCTTGGGGTCCCCTTATGGCTGGCAGTGGTACCTGGGCGACCGGGTGTCACGTCAGTCGCTGAGGCTGGACGCTTTCTTAGTCCCCGGACCGCTTCCTCCTCTGGTGCTGACGACGAGCGAGTACACTTTGGAGGAGGTGGAATGGTTCACACAGCCGGACTCTCAGCTCGAGTCGTTGTTCCAGGCTGGTGTTGACTATGCCGAGTACCGAGCTCAGCACCTGATGCAGGGCTTTGGGATCTGTGCCGCTTGGGAGGCGCAGCGGTTGGCGCGCGGCGGCAGAGGTGGTAGGAGTAGCAGGAGGGGTGGTAGAGGTAGAGGGAGTGAGGGCCCTCAAGGTGGTGGGACAGGTCAGGGCAGAGCCAGTTTGCCTGCGCTCTCTTGGACGGTGGACGTGGTGACCGCTCAGGGAGTCCCTGGCCTGGTGGAGGTCCCGCGCCCTGCGGTTGAGCCTCTGGAGTTCCTTGCTCAGGTATAACTTGTTCCGATTGTTTTTGTATTTCCACTTTCAGCATATCTTATGCTAATCATTCTTTATATTTTGACAGGTGACTCCGGAGTACGCGAGGGAGATGGCGCCGGCCATGATGGGCCTGGAGCAGCTTGTGTGGCAGTACGCTATGGGCCACTCCCCGCCCGTACTGGCTCACGCAGGAGGGTCGCTGGTAAACTCTCAAACCTTTTGGCTGTCTCCTATTGTTCTCATTTCATGACTAACAATGCAATCATGTTATGCTATTGCAGGCTAGGGGAGGAGCTGCTCGGGGGCTACACAGGAAGTCTGTTCATATGCTTATGCGACAGGCTTCGTCTGCTGGCTCCCAGGAGGAGCGCCCATCAAAGAGGTAGCAATATTCTGGGGGTACAGAGGAGGAGCCTATTGTCGTCTCGAACGAGACTGAGGAGCCGACAGACGTCGATCTGGAGGATACCTCTGGTAGCACTGTGCCCAGGGATACTCATACTCAGGAGGTAGCTAGCTCCGAGGCGATGGAGGAGGTCTCTGAGGAGGATGAGGAGAAGGGTGAGGACGAGGATGAGGACTGAGTTTTCCTCTTTCGCTTTTGTCTTTTGACGGAGCCTGCGTGCTTCCTTTTTGTAGGGTGCTTGTTTACCCTCAGTAGATAGGGTTTTTAAGCATCAGGCTTGCATGCCTCGTTTTGTACTTCGACTCATGGACTCCTTCGGGATTATATATATATATATATAGAGATTGCCTTTTTGTTACCTTTCGTCATTCAATTTCTCTTTTTGTTGTTGTTTAAAGAAAAATTGAGCAGCTTCGGTACTCACCGAAATACACAACCCACCATTGATCGTGAGACTACGTTTGATACGGAATTCACACCACGAGACTTATTGACAATGGAATAGAAATCAAAGAAATAACTGTAAGAATTGGTGCAAGACTCAGAAATTTACTTTAATACCCTTGGTATGGGCTTGAATATACGCAGTAGTGATAAATCCCAAAACCTGAAGTGCGCCTTAGAAATTTGACCTTATATTCAGAAAACATCTAAAACTAAGGGAAACATTGACTTTGAAAGGTGACAACTTCAATTCTTGACCTGGGGTTCGGACCGAAACTTGGACTAAGTCACTTTTGACCATATTGACCTGTAGGACCCAAGGAATTGACTTAAAATGGCTTGAAACGAGATTTGGTGCTTCGTCATGGCCTGAAAACGGGATTTGGGGGACTTTTTGTCCCACGGCCTCAAATCTCGGGAGTTGACTCGAATCGAAACATCCCTGAAGTCCCATATACTTATTGCAATGAGAGCTGCAGCTTGAAAATGGCTCAGAGTATCCCAAACCCATTTCATACCTCTGCTGTCAAAAATTGCAGACACAGTATGCCGTGAGTCTCATCAAAATGCCGTGCGTGGCTTCTCATGGTTTCATGGCGTATTGGTATTATGCCGCGGCTTTTCTTTAGTACCCAGTATGCCGTGTGTGACCCTAATGTACCGCGCGTGGTTATTTTCCTGACAGTCTGTATTTTGCTGTTTCCCAAGGCAGATTGCTCGGGGATTGCATTTGGATCCGTGCAATGGTATTTTCGAACTAGTACATGCATGCATTCCTGTCCCAAGCTTTTCCTCATATGAGACTTATGGAAAACTTGCACTTTTGGAACCCAAAGCACTTTTTGAATAGTTGGAAAAGTTCCTTTTCCTTATAAATTCAAGCCTTTGACATCAAATGTCTCTTGCCATATTCAGATCTCATTTTGCTTCCCCTTCCCATGGCCCTCTCTCTCGCCAGTTCGCTCCGCCCATGGTTGGTTTCGACGGAGGGCGTCGATTGGCTCAACTTCTGAGCTCACGGCCTCTACTCAATGAGGTATCTCCGCAACATTCATCTTCGTCCGGGATTCCTAAAAGCAGCTGCGGTCTTCTGGGATCCGGAGGTTCAAATGTTCCGCTTTGGTGAGCAAGAGCTCTGCCCTACTGTGGAGGAATTCCACGCCTATCTAGGCGGCTTTGGTTCGGGGGAAGTCATCATCCCTTCGGTGCGTGAGAGCGTCCACAAGGTTCTTTCCGCAGCTCTTGGACTAGGTAGCGGTGTTGCTCGCTATTTAGTGAGCGATGGTCGCCTCAATGTGATGCGACTCATTAAAATGTTCTCTTCTTCCGGTGATTTTGCAAACACAACTTATCAATCTCGGCGGATGACTGCGCTCTGCATGTGTTTGCTTGCAGCCTACCTCTTAGTGTCCCCTACTGGTCATGCTAATTTTGCTTTGGTCAGCATCGGCGTTCAAATTGAGGCTCGAAAAGATGTGGTTCCAATGGTTTTGGCTGAAACTTTGATGGGTTTGGATAAAGTTTGATCTGGAGAGACTGAGGTTTTCGGGGGTAGTCCTCTCCTCCTACAGGTCGGCTTCTCACTCTGCTCTCCTTTTTCGGGTTTCTCCCACGTTCTCATTTTACCTCAACACTCGGTTAGGCTTTCTAGGGTTTCTGACTTGTTTTACTCTTCTGTAGATCTGGCTTTGTGACAAGGTGAATGTGCTAACTATTCCTCCTGCAAATTGGGCATATGAGGCTAGACTGTTGTCTCTCCGATGCTTTGAGTTTGCAGACAGGCGGATTTCTGAGTGGGTTGATTTCTTTAGGCGTCTTCGAGCTGAGACCATTTCTTGGAGGTGTTCATGGTTGGACCTCCCTCCCATGACTGTGCACTTCATGGGCCCTCAGTGGGTCGTCCTTGCTGGTTTGGAGGCTTTCACTTTCTACATCCCATACCGAATTCAGCGCCAACTCGGCTTTAGACAAGAAGTCCCTGTTGAAGCCGTGGTTGATGTCATATTGCCCCTATTCTGCCATTCCGTCCTTTGCAACTATCAACGATCTTGGAGGGCCCGTGAGGTGACCGATGCACATCCCTATCCTTCTGTAATGGTTCGCAGGAGTTAACGGAAATGGCTGAAGTGGGATGTTGTAGCGAGGGCCAGGGCTCAAGGGAACTGACTCAATCCTACTATTCTGATCAGGAAATAAATTGCGGACCCACCTTTGATCGTGTTGTTTTCCTTTCGTTTCTTTTGAAAGTTGTGCTCAGCCTTATGTATTGGAAGCAGTTATTATAATAAAAATGAGTTACGAAGGGTCTCCCCTTCCCTGATTTGGTACATTGCATTCTTTCAACCTTGGCCTTTATTTTTGAAATGGTGGTGACCGGGCCTCAGAGTGAGGCTGCCTACATATCCTTCAAAGAGAGGGAATCAGGTCATAACGTAGTTCAGGCTAAGGTTCACTCTGGTTTTGACACTCTCCTTTTGTGCTCTACATTTTGTCTAGCACCGCCCTTTTGGGTTTTCGGTCTAGCAAGCTCGTTCATTGCTTGCCTAAACTTTTTCCCAGGATGCCCTTGCGGGTTATCATCCTAGCAGGCTATTGCTCTAACTTTTGCCTAGCCCTGCCCACCCTTGCGGTTTTTAGCCCAGAGAGCTTCTCTCAGGGGTAATAGCGTTTGAGTTGATCCAGGTTGATCAGAGCCGCAAATTCAGTCCCGTCCAAATCAATTAGCTATGTAGCTCCTCCCGTCAAGATGGTCTTGATGATATACGGTTCGGCCCACTTTGGTCGAAATTTCCCACGCGGGTCATAGACTGGTGCTCGAATTTCTTTTAAAACCATATCACCTTCTGACAAACCTCGGGATTTCACCTTCTTGTTAAATGCGCACAATCCTCGTCTGGTACCCTTGAATATGATAGAGAGCCCTTAGCCGGCGTTCATCGAACAACGTAAGCTTCGCAAGCCAATTACTCAACTAATCTGCCTCTTGAACTTCACTTTCGATCATGGTTCGAAGATAAGACACTTCCAACTCGATGGGGAGCACAGCCTCCATTCCATAGACCAAAGAGTAAGGGGTTGCCCCCGTTGGTGTGCGCACAGATGTTCGGTATCCCCATAAGGCCAGTGGCAACTGTTCATGCCAATTTCTCGCAGATTGAATGGTCTTTTCCAGGATGACTTTGATTGTCTTGTTGGCAGATTCTACAGCTCCATTAGTCTGCGGCCGGTAGGTTGTTGACTTGTGCACTTGAATTTGGAATTCATCCAAGACTTCTCTGGCTCGCCCTTTGAAGTGTACCCCATTGTCAAATACAAATGCCTAAGGGACCCCATACCGGTAGATGATGTTCTGTTTGATGAAATGAGCAACCTGTACTGCTGTCAAAGTGGCGTATGAGCCAGCTTCTACCCATTTCGTGAAGTAATCCACGACTACAAGGATAAACTTATGACCGTTGGAAGTAGCCGGTACGATCCTCCCAATGACGTCGATTCCCCATACCGAGAAAGGCCGAGGCGAGGTCGTCTGGTGGAGCTCAGACGGCGGAACATGAGTCAAATTGGCATGGATTTGGCATTTGTGGCACCGTCGCACGTATTCCACACATTCTGTTTCCATGGTGGACCAGAAATATCCTTGCCTGAGAATCTTCTTGGCGAGCATCATACTATTCATATGAGGACCGCATACCCCTTTGTGAATTTCTTCCATCACTCGTCTTGCTTCTGCACCATGGATGCATAACTTGTGCATGCCACAATGCGACTTTTGATATAAGCTTTCTCCACAAATGATGTACTGTGCGGCCATTCTTTGAAGGGTGATTCTGTCCTTTTTGCTTGCCTCTGCAGGATATTCTCCTCTTTCCATAAATCTCCAAATGTCATAATACCAGGGGTGGCCATCTTCGAGTTCATCAACCACCATGACGTGTTGATAGACTGGCATATTCCTTTGTTCGATCACAATCGGCCTCAGCTTTACACCGATAGGGAGTTCGACCATGGAAGCCAGTGTTGCTAATGCATCCGCGAATCGATTTTCGAACCTTGGTGTGTAATAACTCTGAATTTTGATAAATAAAAATGTATTTATTATTCGAGTTATTATTGTTAATCTCATGAATTTCGTTAATTTTCCGTGAATTTGTCAAAACTGCGCTTTAGCCCTTGAACCTTCATTTTCTGCACTTTAGCCCCTGAATTTTTATTTCTTGCGCTTTAGTCCTATTTAGCAAGCCTAGTTAGCTTCTAACTATTCGGTTAGAGAGACTAAACTAAGAAGCCATCTAGTCACCATGATTGGACCGTTTTGCCCTCATTAAACCTCTTGAACCTTTTGAACCCTAGTCAAAGTATTGCATATTCTTTTTCTTTTAATTATTTTGATATTATTCTTTGTCCATTGGACAATAGTTGTCAGGGAAACTATTATCCATTGGATAATAGAAACCCATTTGTTTATAATAAGTGTATACTTGGTCAAGTACTAAGGATATATAAAAAATAGACTTCTTTAAAAGTACTTTTAACTATTTTATATTAAAAGTGACCTAATATCTATTATCCATTGGATAATAAATGTTAGGGGAAATTTTACCCATTGGACAATAGTCTTAGTCTTCCAAAGTACCATGGTGTCCCATTCTATCTTTAAGCCATGTGTGAAAGTACTTCATTTTTTATTAAAAAGGGTACATGGTACCAAGATTCTTAAAAGTACTTTTACTTAATTTTCTATTGGGGGTTTTGATCTCTTAAGTACTTATATATCCAAGTATAATATATTCTAGTACTTGAAGGATAAAAAAATTAGCCTAAGTACCATGTGTTATATTGACTAGAAATAGAAAATCCTAGGCCTTAAAGTCTACTTTGATCCTAAAGTACAAAAGTATTTAGTTTTTTATTTGTTTACTTGCATTTTGAACATGTGTATGTATATATATTGTACTTTGAAGCAAGAGAGGGGAGAGGGAGAGAGAGAGCCGTGAGGGAGAGTGAGGGAGAGGGGGGGGCCGGTTGGAGGAGAGGAGGAGGGAGAGGATTTGGTTGGTACTTGGCCATTGAACTTCCATGTACCATGAGATTCTTGTGCTTCCAAGCAATACTTCACTTCATGTCCTTCTTTGTACATCCAACATTAGTTTAATCCTTGGAATCTTGTACAAACTCATCTCCACCATCCATTTGTTCCAAGATCAAATCTAAGGACAACATAGCCATGCAAGTCTAGCCTTTTTAGCCTTGATCTTCCTTGAAAAGTTGGATTGGATTGAATAAAAAAATTGGGGAATGGAGGAGAGAGGGGGGGCCGGCCAAGGAGGGAGAGGGGGAGCCCTTGCCTATAAATAGAAGGCCATTCTCATGCTTTGAACTCACACCTCAAGCAATAGCTCTTCCTTCTCTCTAAAACTTCAAGTGTTTTGATTCTAAGTTCAAGAACTTTCTTTGTTCTTGAGTGTTCTTGAGCAATACCACTAAACCACTTCCAATACCACCCTTTGATCTTAAAAAGTAGCTTAGTAAGTTAGTTGGTTGTTTCTAGGAAAAGAAAGTACGATTCTTTTCCTTTCGAAGCAATCCGGAGGCCGTTACTCCGCCGATTTCAAAACCGACGACCGACTTCCATAGCCGTCAACCGCCTAGAAGAACGGTAGTGAAATCTTTACTATCTCGTAGTTCAATCTTATTTTCTAAAGTTGATTAAATCTCGCTACTTTAAATCTCTACTTACTTACTTAAAGTTTAAGAAGTTACTTGATCATGAATGATGTTAACTTTGGAGATGCATGATTTACTTTTGGAAGGTTTCAAGCATGCTAGTTAGTAAAAGTTGAATGATCTTGTTGTATTTATTTCAAGGCTTTAATTGAATGCATGTGTTTATGTAAAGTCTTAAACGACGGAGTCTTTGCATGAGAACGAGACACGAAAACCGAGAAAAGTAGAAACATGGCACCTAGGGTGTGATTAACTACGAGGATGTGTTCTTTCCGGTTGGAAGATATCTTAGAAACTACATAATGACTATTTCAAGAGTATTATGTAAGATGTGTGTGTGTGTGCCTATGGGAACCCGGCGCGGCGGAACCATAGTGAGGATATTCGGGAAACCGGCGCGGCGGAACCGAAGTAGGGTGAGTAGCAAGGTTATCCGCGGTAGGAAGCCTATGCAAGTTGTTGTGTGCCAACGGGAACCCGGCGCGGCGGAACCGTTGTGAGGATACTCGGGAACCCGGCGCGGCGGAACCGAGGTTGGGTGAGTTAAAAAGAAGACTTTGGAAAAGAAAGGTAGCAATGAATGACACGGTCTACGATGTGTGCGTAGGAGGAAAAATCGAGAATCCCTGACACCGATAATGGTTATCAAACGAATATGAATAAGCTGTTATTGTCCTTTGTTTACTGCTTATGTAATTATTATGTGGAAATCAATGCTAGTAGTAGGATTTTACTATTGAGCCATCATAGCTCATGGTGTTGCCTTATGGTGACCCTGGCATATTATATGGGTGGCGACGCCAATATAATATGTCAGACCTGATAGACGAACAGGGCGATCTCTTCACCTTGGAGGCGTATGGAGCCGAAGAACTTGCTAGGTTGGAGGAGCAAGAGGAGCAGTAGAATAGGAACCCTAGCTCCCTTTTTGTTATCTATTTTGTATTTCAAATGCTCTTATGAGAGCCGTGCTGTAATATTGAACAATGACTCTATTTAATTTCTGTAATAGATTAAACCCTTAACGTGCCTAAAATTAGGGGCGTTACAACTTGGTATCAAAGCTTTAGGTTCAAAACCTCGACCATGGGTAGAATGGGTAGAGCCATGTAGAACCTTAAGCTAGTTTGGCCGTTGCACAAACGTGACTTCGATTTTTAAGTTTAACATCCCAAATTGGGTGGAATTCTGTCAAAACAATCTTCGGATTGAAGCAAGGCGCGGAAATTGGCAGTACCGCCGAGCTGGGAATTCCCGAACAATTGGATGATGACTTGAATCAAGGATAGAATGTGTAACATAGTAACCTGAAAAGTTTTTCCTATGGTTTTACCAAAAACTAGATATTTTCAAAACGTTACTAATGAAATTTTCTTATAGATGGAACCCTCAACCGATCTGTCAGTCGAAGACTACGTCTTAGAAAGGATGATAGCCCAGCATTCGGGGGACCCCAACTTCATTGCCGCCATGCATGCAGAGCAGCTTGACTTCATGAGAGTGCAGCAGAATACCCCTCATTCCTTAGAAACAGACCCTTGGTTTCCCCACATGTTTCCTCTCCTAAACTCGTTCTACGAGTATTTTGGTTTCCTACTCCTAACGCCAAACACCGAAATTGAGAACGAGGAAGGAAGAACCGTTGACAACGAAGACGCCACGGAAGGAAACCCCGCAAATTGAGGAAGCTCGAAGATCGAAGAAGAATAGGAAGAACACCCTAAATAAATTCCCTAGCCATGGTATAGGATGTTCAGGAATAGGATTTCCGCTATCTAAGTTGTATTTTCGGTTATGCTATAATAAGGACGTATTGTTATGCTTGTTAAGTTTTATAGATAGTTCCCCTATTGTAGATGGATCACTTGAGCCCCTACCAAATCAATCTTTTTGCTGAAGCTCACAAACTTGCAAGCACTGTAAGGTCCATGACCCATCAACTGGTGGAGGATCCTTATTTTCCTCATACTTTCCCCTATACCCATGACTTCTATCAAGAGTATGGCGCTCTTGTCCGTCCTGTGAACGAGGAAGAAGAAGATATGGTTGATGCAGTACCAGTTCTGGTCCAACTTCCACCTCCCGGTAACGCCGAAGCAGTGGCCGTAGCACCTCCTAACCACATGGAAGTCGAGGAAGACCCAGAAGAGGAGGATCCCGAAGAGAACCTCGAAGAGGATTCCGATGAAGAACCTGAGGAGTTCAATGACCCACCAATTAAAGAAGCTGATTGGGAGCATCTGATGAACATGCCGAATCCAGACTTGCCATCTGATGATGAAGAGGAGGAAGACCCTGAGGAAATTCCCGAGGAGGAACCGATAGGTTGGGATTCCGACGATGAGGAAAATGTTGATTTCGGGGAATTGCAGCCCCCATGGGCTGTGCCTGATTTTCTGGACATGAACACCGATTCTGGAGACGTGCCGCCACCACCTTACGAGGACGACATAGGTGCAATTAGGATTGAATTTCCACCTATTTTCTAGATTAGCTATCAAGACTAATAAGTAGTAGGATCTTTTGTTATAAGCAGGATGTGGTGGGATCTTTTGTAAGCCAAATGCCGTAGGCAGCTTAGGCTTATAAGCCGTTTATGATGTACTCGTTGTTTTTAGTAATATAAGACTTGTGTTTTATCTATTATGATCACTGTTGTACTTGCACCTGTTGTACACACTTTTCGTTAAGTCTAATATATAACTTTCCCTATTGTAGATATGGATAGCTATTTCCCCGCCAAGGCCTCCGTAGCCGACCTTCTGTACTACAAGGCGCTACTTGCACCCGAGAGCGATCTACCGATGCCTCTTCCAGGGATCATTGACCCCGCAACTGGCAACCAACTTTGCGAGATAGTCGTATTTCCACCTGGCACCACCGAGAACCTCGATCCCCAGGATCCGCAACTTAGAGAGCTTGCTGAGCAGATTCGTATTAAGGGAGAGCAATGGCTGACGACAAGAGAGAGGGAATGGAAGATTCAGCTAAGAGAGTTCTTTGGAGTCGTTCCACCTAGCTAGTAGGACAGTAGCATTAGAATAAGGTTCCAAAAGCTCGAGTTGCCTTTCAAGCACTTGTACTAGAAGAACCATGTAGTATGGTTGTCTTAACCTGTGGTAGGAAGCTTGTGTTGGTATGTTTATTTTGTAGTAAAACTCTATGCTTCGTGATGTAATCCTTCATTATCTATGAGAAGATGCTTTTGTTTTAAAAGTACTGTCGATTATGTGATTACTTCTTACCTTGTACAAAGGAAAATAGTTTAGTTAAAACTAAACCTTCCCCTTTTCAATTTTCGCTCGTAGATGGTGAACCGACGGAGTGGATTAGGGTATGAGGCCGGTGGATCCTCGAATCCTAACCCTGACCCTAACCCTGACCTCGCTCAAGTCATGCAAGCGCTCGTGACCGCTCTGAATGCTGCCCGCCAGAACCCAAACCCTAATGAAGGACATATGACTCGGACCCGGGCAATGAACGAGTTCTGCAAGCGTCGACCTCCGACCTTCGACGGAGATACCAACCCGACCGTGGCTGAAGCATGGTTGAAGGAAGTCAAGGTGATCATGCACACCTTGGAGATCACTCGTAATGGAGACCGTGTGGCCTTAGCCACATACCAGCTGAAGGGAGAAGCCCGCTATTGGTGGGAGCTGATGGAGGCAACGCATGATGTGGCTGCCATGACGTTTGCTCAGTTCGAGACTCTGTTTCTCGACAAGTACTTCCCCACGCCAATTCGTTTGGCTAAGGAACAGGAGTTCAACAACCTGAAGCAAGGAACTATGACCGTTACGCAGTACGTGGCCAAGTTCGAGGAGCTGTCCCGCTATGCCCCGGATGCTGTTTCAACTGAAGACAAGAAGGCTAGAAGATTCGAGTGGGGGCTAACAACCGCTCGACAGGCTGTGGTAGCTCAAACTCTTCCCACCTACTCCGGTGTAGTGAAGTGCGCCTTGCGACTGGAATGCGAGGGAAATGACTTCAAGGCTCGCTGGAAGAAGGTGACCAGCAATACTGGTGGACCAATCCGAACTCAAACTTCCAACAACAACCGTGGGCCTTATCCCACCAAAACCTTTGCGTCTGGACAAAGCAACCAGTCTTGGAAGAATACTACGCCTGGGCGTGGTGACTCGCAGAGATTTGGCCAAAGCAAGGCATCTGTGCAGTGCTTCAACTGTCAGGCAATGGGTCACTACAAGCGTGACTGCCCCCAGCCTCTGAAGGAAAAGAACGGAAGCTTCAGGAACCAGAAGGCACAACAGCCTGGGCAGGCCAGCTTCGTGAAGCAAAACTCTGGTGGCCCAGCTCAGCAGCAGAATGGGCAGAATAAAGGAAAGCAGCCCGCAGGAACCCAGCAAGGCACTGGAGGGCGAATCTTTGCGTTGCAAACCGAGGAGCAAGAAGTGGATCCTTCCGTGATCCAAGGTACGCTACTGTTATATAGTACTTGCGTACAAGCCTTGTTTGACTCTGGTGCATCGCATTCGTTTATATCTACTGCTTGCGTATCTGCTCTAGCACTAGAAACAGAACCCCTAGGTAAATGTACAAGGGTAACATCACCAATGGGGGGAAGTATAGCTGTTAGTCTAGTGTGCAGAGGGTGCGAGATAGAAGTAGACAACTTACGCCTGACCTGCGACCTCCGAGTAATCGACATGGCGGAGTTCGATGTAATCCTTGGAATGGATTGGCTATCGGCTCATCGTGCAGTTGTGGATTGTCATCAGAAGACGGTAACGGCTTACACCCCAGAAGGGACTCGTTTCCGTTTTAAGGGGGATAGAGAGACAGCGAGTGCGATGACAAGGAGATCTAGGTGGCAGAACCAACTGTTTGGATGGCTAGCTAGTCTCCAACTGGAAGAAACCGACAGGATGGAATTGGGATTGCCACACATCGTTTGCGAGTACGCCGATGTTTTCCCAGAAGAACTTCCTGGGTTACCACCTCAAAGGGAGATAGATTTCTCCATAGAACTACAACCTGGGACGGCCCCAATTTCCATGGCCCCGTACCGAATGGCCCCTGCGGAACTGAAGGAGCTCAAAACGCAACTACAAGAACTGCTAGACAAGGGATTCATTAGACCAAGCACATCGCCTTGGGGAGCGCCAGCCCTATTCGTGAAGAAGAAAGAAGGAACGCTTAGGCTGTGCATTGACTATAGGAAGCTGAACCAAGTTACGATCAAGAATCGATATCCGTTGCCTAGGATCGATGACCTGTTTGATCAGTTGAGAGGAGCAACATGCTTTTCTAAGATTGATCTCCGATCAGGCTATCATCAGCTAAGGATTCGAGATGAGGATATTGCCAAGACGGCCTTCCGCACCAGATACGGCCACTACGAGTTTATAGTAATGCCGTTTGGACTGACCAATGCTCCGGCCGTATTCATGTGTCTCATGAACAAGATTTTTCAACCCTACTTGGATAAGTTTGTAGTGGTGTTCATTGACGACATCTTGATTTACTCCGCTAGTAAAGAGGAGCACGAAGAGCATCTGCGGATGGCACTACAAATACTCCGAGACAACCAACTCTATGCCAAGGCCAGCAAGTGCGAGTTTTGGCTTGAAGTGGTTAAGTTCTTGGGGCATGTGGTATCCAAGGATGGGATTGCTGTGGATGAAAGCAAGGTCGAAGCAGTGCTGAAATGGAAACAGCCAACCTCTGTGTTCGAAATCAGAAGTTTTCAAGGATTGGCTGGTTATTACCGAAGATTCATACCAGACTTCTCCACCTTAGCTAAGCCAATGACCAGGTTAACTCAGAAAGGAGTGAAGCTGGATTGGAATGAAGCCTGTGAGAAATCTTTTCAAGAACTGAAGAATAGACTGACCAGTGCACCGGTTCTCATCATTCCTTAGCGTGGTGTCGATTATACAGTCTATTGTGATGCGTCAAGAGATGGCTTAGGAT
>WJXA01000255.1:0-22545 GCA_014282245.1 Rhododendron simsii | reverse complement strand
TAGGCTTCATATATAGCTCCTACTGAATTCTTCCTTCATAGCAAACAATAACTTAAACCAAATGTACCTACATATAGTTCTTCTTTCATAATTTGGGCAAGTTCCAACATATAGTTCCTGATTCCTTATTGAGTATTTGTAGCCAATCAACTCTATGATGTGATTAGCATGCATGTAAATCTAAATACAGTTCTTGCTTGGTGTTTTTGACATTTATATTTGAAATTTTTTGTTGATAGTAACACTCACGGATTTTCTGAGCGAATCCATGTTAACTTGAACAATTTTTATTTGGATTCATGACTGCAACAAAAAAATCTTGTCATATAAGTCCAATGATAGGAATGGAATAAGAGGAAATGTATCTCAAAAAAGGTCGATGACAACCTATTGACCTCAATTTCTTGCAAAAAGCTATTAATGAAATAATGCACAAGTTTAATACTACTTAGCTGAAAATATGAGAACTCAAGATAACAAAATTCAATTTATTTCTTTTGTTTTTTGATCTTTGTGGATAAAAATTGGGTAAGAGAGCTAGTAAAATTAAGGTACAATTAAAGCAATTTTTGAACACCCTCCTATAAAATCCTGGAGAAGCCACTGAGAGACTATATTCATTTTCCACATTTATCTTTGATAAAACGTAGCCGAAGTAAACTCAATAATAGCTATCTTGATACGACATCGACAATCTTTAGACTCTTATTACATGCTATCAGCTTGTTTCATGGCTCCTACAGAATTCTATCTTCATAGCAAACAATACTTTATTGTTGAAGTTGGGTAAGTTCCAACATATAGTTCTTGATTTTTTATAAGTACCTCATAATCCTTATTTATAGCCAGTCAATTTTATATGATTAGCATGTATTTCAAATCTTCAGGCCACTGGAGGTTTGTCCAATCGTCAGAACCAAAAATTTGTTGAGATTTGCAAATTGACCCGGACGGACATCTGGCTATAAAAAAAATTAGCATGCATGCAAACCTACATATAACTGTTGTTTCCTTATAAGTACCTCATAATCGTTGTTACCTGAAGAGTTTCAGTAATACCGCCAAACAAGGGGATTTTTGACGCAATTAGTTGGTGCTAACGTTAGTGCACATGCACACACGTTCCATGAACCGCGTTGTGTGACAAAAAATACCAAAAAAGCAAAAGTCCCCGGAGGGACCCGGATGAAAGAAAATGTAATGAAGCTTTGGCGTCCTTTTGGTCCCTCAAATCAAATCGCGACTTTAATTGGAGGAACAAAAGCTAGGAAGATGCGTGGAAAACCTCAAAGCGTAGAGACAACGCTAACGAGTGAGGACCACTTGTACACAAAAGTAAGCAACCCTAAAATCACGTTACCCTGTTCGGTTCAGATTTTGAAGAAATTTTTTAAAGTAACATGTGAGAGGTGTTTTCACTATCCTTTCTTTCTTTTAATCTTCCATATCTTTCTATTCCAATTCTCTCTCCAATTATTTAAACAATTCTCTCAACTAATCTTTTTAGTTTTATCTCTCTCAAATTTTCATTCTCTCAAATTTTCTTTTTAGAATTAACATAACAATTGATGATCAAGTACGACAACCATGTCCTTCGTGACATAAGTATTCAAACTCACTTAGATGGACACATAAATGAGTTTAATGAATAGGATGTCTATTTAATTTTTTCTTTATTGGAGACCGTGCTAAAGAATTTTAAGAACGAAAAAAAAGAGCAAGGATTGCGAGATTAGTAGTTGGCTGTTGATTTGCGGAAAGACGATGAAATTTCCATTTGAGGCGGTTCAATGTACCTTCGGCCCGATTACTGCCCACTCCCCAATCCTCTTCTTATTATTATGGCAAATTCTGAGAACCGCCCAAAGGGCATCCCGCATTGACTTCCACGCAGAGGCGGCTCCATTCACACTCTTCCATGGTCAACTGACCACCCAAACTTTTTTTTTTCCCTTAGAATACATGTACATTTTTTGAACTAGCCTTACTTTGAACACCCAATCCAATTGTCAATGAACACCCAACCCTATTAATTGAACACCCAACTCAAATGATAATGAACATCCACCCCAAAAATAGCTCACAAATTAATCCACTTGAAATTGAAAGCTCAAATTTCATGCAACTAACCCAATTTCAGCAATAACAAAATGAAAAAAGAAAATAAGAAAAGGAATGAACAAATAGACAAAAAAAAACACACACAGAAGACCTCCGACTTCGTTCCTCCCTAGCTCCCTGTTTGTTTATATTCCCTTCGTCTCAATTTAAATGCTGCCTATGGGAGACTATGAAACTTTGACCTAAAAAATAAAAAGTACTTTCAGAATTAATTTTTGACTTTGTTTTGAATCGTTATTTTAAAACAGTGCAAAAAAAAATTCAAAAAAAATTATGAAAAATGAAATTTTTTTTGTACCTCAAAATGACACGACTTTACGTAGGGAGCGTTTAAAATGGGACGAAAGAAGTATATAGTTGTGATTTCTCGAGATAGTATAGTGCAATTTCTGAACCAGAAAGTCTACTGGCACAGCAGATTGCTGCACAGATTATGCACAGATTTTTATGTGGGGTCCACTACGGGTCCCACACAAGTGATCCAAGCCGTTCATTGTGTTTGAAACATTTTTTCAAGGGCCCCCGTGAAAAATCAGCTCAATTCGATACCTATAAGTAGATGATCTAATTGTCTAACTTTTCATTCTCTAAAAACTTGAATGAAAAGTTAGATGATTAAATCAAGCACTTATAGCTATCGGATTGAGCTGATTTTTTGCGGGGGCCCTTGAAAAAATGTTTTAAACATAATGAACGGATTGAATCACTTGTGTGGGACCCATAGTGGGCCCCACATAAAAATCTGTGCACAGATTGCTGTGCCAGTAGACTGGTTCTTTCTGAACACCCTTGGAAAATTCCTGGAGCTGCCACTGCTTCCACGCGCGCTTTTACGCGTAAAAAAGGACAATCCTCTGCCGCGAGTTCCAAAGAAAAACAGGCTTTCTCTCCCACTTGCTAATGTGAATTGTGAAGTAGATTTACGAAATTAACCCCTCTCCCTTTTTCCCCAATTTGGAGTGGACCCTTCTCCCTTCCGAAAAAGAGTGGACCCCCGCCTTACTACAAAGAAGTGTTTACTGTTGATAAACAAAAAATAATAATGACGTGTGTATTTCTGAAAAAAAAAAAAACCCTATTGTACACTATTTCAATAAGGTCCCGTTTCAGAAACCTTTTTAAAAAATAAGCAGTTTATTTCACATTTTCAAACTAAAAAATAAAGTAAATGAAAAATAATTTTTCAAGTTTTTTTGTATCGTATAAAAGATCTCATTGAGATCTTCTAAACAAGATTCATATTGCATATTTTTAGATTTCAATAAATTCATAATTTTTGAGCTTGAAATTGCCTTCTTAAACAATAAAGAATTTTTTTTTGTTCCGGAACGGAGCCTAAGGGGGCTTTCCACTACTCCTAATATTTTTGCCAATAATTTATGTCATTTTACTATTTTGGAAGTCAAAAGTGCTACACAAAACGGTTGTGTAAAATACAATATACAATCAATCTCTACCCGTCTATTGCTGTAATAAATAGCCAAGATTCGCTCAAACTCTTCTCAGAAAAAGTTAAACTTTTCCCTGAAAGAATTTTTTTTAAAATCTAGACCATCCAAATACATCTGGATGGTCAGAATTACGCACAACCAACATAACCGTTGTACGCGTAGCATTTTTGGAAGTAAAATGGGGCCAATATGTTAAGGGATGGGAAGGGCATAATAAAGCAGCCCGACTATATATATCAAAAAGTTTAACTATAGAATAATATCAAACACAACTCCTCTTCGGGCAAAAAAAAAAAAACCAGAACCCTCACATATATGCGGGGTCCATAGTTGAGGGAACCAAAAAACAGCCCAACTATGGAGATCAAAAAGTCTAGGTACACAATAATTCAAATACAACCTCATACACAACCCCTTTCCGGTTAAAAAAAAGTTATTGAATAAATTGTTGATTAGTGTAACAAAAATGCTACCGTATAACAATTGTGTTTGTTGTGTACCACGTTTGTTTTACTTCCATCTTTTGATCTTCATTCCTCCGACACGATAAAGGGTAAGAGGAAAAAGTTGTGTAGCAACGGTAGAGGATAAATTGGTCATTTAACCACAAATTGCAGGTGAAATGTCAAAAAGACTGCAAAACAGTGGCACGCGGAATCAATTACTCGGAAAAAAGAACAATTTCGTACCGCATCTGGACCGCCCTGTGGGTGGATACAAGCAGAACCCTATTATTATAGCACTAATAACATAAGATGTTTCATTTTACCCATGTGAACCATCAATAGTTTACATGTCGTTTGCAAATGACGTATGAATTAGGTTTGTAGAATTTGTGGAAAAGATAGATTTTAGTCGTTTCGTTGGATGTACGTAAGAATTCAAAATTTCTAGTAATAAAAAAATCATTTTAGAATTTTTTGTTTTTGGTCATTTCCGTTGGAATTGCTTGTAATGAAGAATAAGTTATAAACAATGGGTATTGATATTCGCGATCTCTTTTTTTATGCAGGCGCTCCACTTTCAACGTGAAGTTTAACTTTACGTTGAAAGTGGAGCGCCTGCATAAAAAAAGAGAGCGCAAATATCAATTCCCAAAACAATCTATTAAATGGTCCAAAATTTATTTACGAAACTTCCGGAATCAAGATATTCTCTTTTATCTTATACTCCAATTCTTTTTTTTTTTTTTTGTCTTGAAAACTCTCATGCCGGGGCGGGGAGCCCTGATCCTTGTTCCCAGCAGGGTCGTCGGAGACTCGGAGGCTTGAGGTGATTTTCCTTTCGGAAAACAGGCTGGCGATATTAGGATTGAAGATCTGTCCCCGATTCCTCCCGTTGCCATCTCTAAATATAAAGTCTCTATCTAGGGTGAAATCGGTTCAATTTGGTTCGTTTTTGACAAATTTAATTTGCAACCAAATCAATTCATTTGGTTTGGTGTTTTGAAAACCAAAACAGGTAAAAAACCTAAAAAACCGAATCAACTGTAATACGTACCCCTACCAAACCGAACCAAAATATCTAGCAAGACTCAACGCAGTGGAAAAGCCCCGAAGTAGCTGGGAAACTTTCGTGACACACTACGTAACCTGTCTACCTCCTATAGTTAGTATAACCATGAGTCCATATTTTGCTTACCCAAAGTTTACGACCAAGGGCTAGTAGTTGTTTTCATTCATTAATCATTGGGTATTTTTCCTTCATAATTAGAAATGATTACAAAAATAGCCACGCGTAGGGTTTTCGTTGTCATTCTTGTGTTTTTTTTCATCATAATTAGAAATGAAGGTTGCTGTACCAATGGAACCCGTGAGGTTCTTATTCCAGATCCCCAATCATCATCCATCCCTTCAGATTTGCAGAAGACGCCCTCATCGGTTACTGGTGATCGCGCCCCTCTCGATGTCGTCGATTCTGCAGACGACAACGATGATCGCTGTAACGGCAGCGATTATCAGGCTACCACGGCCTGGATCTGTCGAAACCACTACGTTACTGACCAATCTCCTCCTCCCGCCGAGACTAGCGGGATTACCACTGAGATACGAACGGAGAGGCGGGAGGAGGAGGAGGAGGAGGACGACGACGACAAGGATTCCTTCACGTTGGGGGATACAATCGTCGGCCTGACTTTCGAAGCCGCGGTTTTTGTAATGGTTTCCAGTTTCCAGCCACGCGGTAATTCATCCTTGTTAGCTACTTGGTCTCCATCGTGGTCGATGTCTCTTCCTCCTCCTCCTCCTTCCTTGTTGTCGTCGTCGGCCTCACTTCCGATTACTATGGCTTGGGTAGCCATTGTATTCGGTCTCACAGTTAGTTTGATAGCCCGGATGATGTTGCGGAGAGGACACACAACGGCAGCCAACGTCTGTAAGTACGCCTGCATTCTATCAGTTGCGGTAGCGTTTTTTTCAATGACGTCTGTGTTTGTCGCCGATCGCTTTGCTTGGGTGCTGTGGGTCGCTGGCGGGGTTTTGTTGCTTGTGTTCGCTTATTCCATCTCCCAAAGATGATGAGGTAAAAATCAGACGAATACCTAATTCCGTTCTCTTGTTTAATTGTTTCCCATAGACGAATACCTGATCTCCACAAACACACCCCCCCCCCCCCCCCCCCCCCCCCCCCCCCCCCCCCCCCCCCAAAGCCCCTTTTGAAGTTTTCCACTGAGTAGAAGGTGATGGTTTCCTATTAACATAATCTTTTGGGTTGGATCCCTCTGAACCTCCAAACTCTATTCTAAGAACCCCTAACATCGATTTAATGGCAATGTCTTCAGACACTAATCTGCATCTAGATTTGATTTCCAAATCTTCTCGACTTCCCTTTTTTACCGAGTAATTATTCAGTAGTTTAGAAGCACCGCCATGTTAGAACCATATATTGATGCAGAGTCTATGCAATTTATCGTGCACCCCACGAGGATGTGTGCTTGTGCAGTGGTTTGGAACACCATGTGTTGGGTGACTAATAATTTCACTGTTTTACCGTCTGCACAAGGCACATTATGCAGTTCTTGCTTTTTTCCTTAACAAGCCATGTTAATGAATTGGTTTCTTGGTTTTGCTTTCAATATCCTAAATTACGTGCGTTGTCTTACATTTGCTTTCCTTTTTGGTTATGTGCAAAATGCTGTGAATTTACAATACAAGAGCTATGAATTTAACTTGGATTTTAAGGGTTGCAGATCATGCACTTTCAAATAACGAGTGAGTATTGTAGCAATTCTTGCAAAGTTAACGAAGTGTTGGAAAATTTGAGATCGTAGAAAGCACATACTGGTAGAGGTGGCAATCTCAATCCAAAATAAATTACCCGTCCATATTTGTTCACTTACAACCTATATATATATCCACCCGTTTCATTCAGTAGGTTGTAATTGGGTTACATTGTTAAATTAAAGCCCATTTTACAAAATGGATATTCCTGACTCCTGAGTTACATATGGGCTAATGGATTTTGTGCATTGAGTTAACGTATAAGCCGACTTTCCTCTTCGGCGATCCTCTCAACAATCCATTGCTGAGGATCTTAAACCAACAATGTCTGACAATCTCGATTTGGTCTTCATAATTCTCTTGAGATACATCAATCATTGCCAGAAAAAAGTAGTTTTTGTAATGAATCAAGAAGATGGGATGGAGAGACTTTCGTAAATTTCCATTTTATGTAAAGCCAACATCATATTAGATTGTGCTCTTCTGCAAATGAGAATCGATCTCCTTTCTTGCTTTATTTAACTGTTTAAGAGTTTGAGATTATCTAATTACTTTCTTGTACTTTTTTATGGCCCAGGTGTGATTTCAGGTGTGTCACTCCATCGGAGGCCGGGAGGTATTGGTTCTGGCATGAGAGTGAGTCTACATGCATGTTGATGGATGGTAAATATGGGAGCACATACAAATTTGGTGGGACTAATTTCATAATTCCTTAGATGTCGAGGTATAGCTCAGGGGTTGTGCTCGCTCCCCTTAGAGCTTCTCCATCTATCAGGTCGGGAGATTAAATCTCACTAACCCCTCCCGAGAATATAATAGCCGAAGAATTCGCCTTGTGTACAAGGAAAATATAATAATCCCTTGACTAAGGAACTACTAGTAAAGTTTTGTAGAGTTACAACTGCTGTTTTTCTTTGGTGTTAAAGTATAGTGGTGTTTTCTAGTCTACGTAAGAATTGTTGTGTATGAATTTTGAAGTGTATGGACCTTCAGCATGCAAATATTAACATAAATTATCTCCCGCTCTGCCGATTTACCACATTTATTAAATTACATATATCAGTTCTATAACATTATATCTACTTTGATGAGACCTAAATTCATTCCTAGTTATTGCAGATGTATAAGCAAAGGGTGGAACTACCAAGAGACTGGGTTGGCCTGTAGCCCAGGTCTAGTCCCAGAAAAAAAAATTATAGGTACAAATTGGAGTCCAAATAATTTTAGCCGAATCTATTTTGTTTTCAGCCCAACCCACAATCCCATTCAGCCCACCAATTGTTGTTGTGTATGAATTTTGAGTGGGTCTGATGTTCTTATATATGACAACCCACCATCCCATTCAGCCCAGTATAAGTTTTAATGAGGTAACTTCTTGGCCAGTCCTCCTTGGGTGAAGAATAGCCCACTAGGTCCTGTCCAAAGAACCCATAGCCCAGTAGGTCCTCTTCATTATTTTATTGACAAAAATACCCTTCGCAAAAATAAAAAATGATTGGAGAGAGACGATCCAGCCACTACCACCGCCACCACGCCGCTGCCGCCACCACCACCGCCACGCCACCCCCACTGCTGCCACCACCACCACTATCACGGCACGACCACAATTGTCGCCGCCACCACCACCGCCACCATAATGACCACCATCATGCTGCCATCACCACCACCACCACTACCACCACCATACCGCCGCCGCCGCCGCCATTTTAACGACCACCATAACGTCGCCACCACAACCACCATCACCACCACGCCACCACCACCACCGCCACCACAATAACCACTACCACGCCGCTGCCATCACCACCACCACCATAATGGATCCAGCCACCACCACCGCCACGCCACGCCACCACCACCCCCTCACCACCACCACTATCACGCCACCACCACAATTGCCGCTGCCACCACCACCACCATAATGACCACCATCATGCCGCCATCACCACCACCACCACTACCACCACCATGCCGCCGCCGCCACCACCATAATGACCATCATAATGTCGCCACCACAACCACCATCACCACCACCACCATAATGTCCACCAACACACCGCCACCACTACCACCATCACCACCATGCCACCACCACAACCGTCGCCGCCACCACCACCACCGCCACCACAATGACCACCACCATGCCGCCATCACCACCATTCCACCACCACCACCATGCTGCCGCCACCACATCCACCACCACCACCACTGCCACAACAATAATCGCTTCCACGCCGCTGCCATCACCACCATCACCATAATGTCCACCACCACACCACCACCACAACCACCATCACCACCACGTCACCACCACAATCGTCGCCGCCGCCACCACCACAATGGCCGCCACCATGCCGCCATCACCACCACTCCACCACCACCACCACGCCGTCGCCACCACAACAACGCCACCGCCGCCAGCACAACCACCATCACCACCACGCCGCCACCACCGCTGCCACCACAATAACCACCACCACGCCGCTGCCATCACCACCACGATAATGACCACCACCACGCCGCCGCCACCACAACTATCATCACCACCACGCCGCCACCACCACTGCCACCATAATAACTACTACCACGCCGCCGCCACCACCACCACAACAATTAACAGTGTTAATTTCTATCTAGATTAACAGTGTTAATTTTAGTCTAAATTAATAGTGTTAATTTTCATATAATTTCATACAACAATTAACGGTGTTAATTAACAATTGGCTCATATAACCTCTTATACTACTACTACCACTACTCCACCGCCGCCGCCGCCTTCACCACCATCATGATTAACAGTGTTAAATTTGTTTAATTTACAATTAACAACGTTAACCATCACCACCATAATGACCACCACCACGCCGTCACCACAACTACCATCACCACCGTGCCACCACCGCCACCATAATAACCACTACTACGCCGCCGCCATCACCACCACCACAACAACAATTAACAATGTTAATTTCTGTCTAGATTAACAGTGTTAATTTTTATACAATTAACAATGTGAATTTTAGTCTAAATTAACAGTGTTAATTTTCATATCACAATTAAGAATGTTGATTAACAATTGGCCTATATAACCTCATACACTACCACTACCACTACCACTACCGCTACCACTACCACTACCATTACCACTATTCCACCACCACCGCTGTTGCCGCCTTCACCACCACCATGATTAACAGTGTTAAATTTTGTCTAAATTTACAATTAACAATGTTAACCACCACCACCACAACAATTAACAGTGTTAATTTTTATACAATTAACACCACCATAATAACCACCACGCCACCGCCACCGCCACTGCCACCATAATAACCACTACCACACCGTCATCGCCGCCGCCACCACCACCACAACAATTAACTGTGTTAATTTCTGTCTAGATTAACAGTGTTAATTTCTGTCTAGATTAACAATGTTAATTTTTCATATAATTTCATATCACAATTAACAGTGTTAATTAACAATTGGCCCATATAACCTCCTACACTACCACTACCATTACCATTAACACTACTCCACCACCGCCGCCGCCTTCACCACCACCATGATTAACAGTGTTAAATTTTGTCTAAATTTGCAATTAACAATGTTAAATTCTATGTAAATTAACAATGTTAATTCCCATTTAAATTCACATCATAATTAACAGTGTTAATTTTCACTTAAATTCACACCAAATTTAACATTATTAATTTTTGTCTAAATTAACAGTGTTACCTTCCCTCTCCTCCTTTGCACCCCCCCACTCTCATCAAGGACAAGTTTCACTCACACCCAAAACCCCAATCACACTCCCACGGATAGTTAAGTCCAAGGTTCTGAATACCATACCAGCTAAGGTACTGTTTTTTGTCACTGGTATGATACGTATAGGTACCGGTCATATTTCGGATACCATTTCAGATTTATTGTTATATGTATAATAATATTTATAAATAACCATTTTATATCACAAAAAATATAGAAATATGTAAGATAAGTCATGCGTAGAATAGAAAGTGAGTCCTTTTTTTTTAATCTATAATTGATATTTTTTTTTTCAATCATCTATCCACGTGATAATTGTATGGATTCCCCCGGTAGGTGATTTTTTATCTGCATTACACAAGTAGAATTTTTTTTTTTGATCATCATTACACAAGTAGACGAGTAGGTGCTCTTCAATTACTTGTCCTTTTGTAGTAGCTTTTATCGAAAACTACACACATCAAAAAGTTTATCTTCTAATTCTCATTTCTCTCCGACGGCGCTGCGTTTAATTTCACCGGTGGACAACTTGCCTCGTCTTCTGATTATGCAAACTAGCTCGGTACCCAACGAAACATCCCTGTACGACCGAAAAAAGACAAGATCGCCTCCGCACACCGCTCCGTCGGCGAGCTCCGCAAGCCCCCCTTACCCCATGGCCACACGACGGCGACCTCCTTGACTGGCTCGGCCTCCTCTTCGGCTTCCACTTCGGCTTCCAGAGCGACAACGTCTGCAATCAGCGTGAGCGCCTCATCCTCCACCTCGCCAACACCCAGATGTGTCTCTCCCTTCCCCCCAACATCGACTCCCTCGTCCCCTCCGTCCTCCGCCTCTTCTGCCGCAAGCTTCTCAGTAACTACTCCGCCTGGTGCTCCTACCTCGGCCACAAGTCCAACGTTTGGATCTCTGACAACAACCGCCGCGAGTCCGACCATCGCCGCGAGCTCCTCTACGTCTCCCTCTACCTCCTCATCTGGGGCGAAGCATCCAACCTCCGCTACCTGGAGTGGGGGGTCGTGGAGGTGGCGGATGGCCTAGTCGGGGAGAGGGCGTCGCCGTGGGAGGCAGAGAGGAGGGAGATGAGGTGGAGGCAGTGGCGGCGGACGGGGGACTTGTCAGATAGGAGGGAGATGAGGCAGTGGCAGTGGCGGCAGACCGGCGGTGCTGACTAGAGATAGAGGGGGAGGGGGAGAGGGAGGGGGAGAGGGAGAGGGAGAGGAGGGTTGCTCCTATTTTTTAAATTTGAAACCCTAAAAAATGATGAGACGGGGGTTGATTTGTTTTTAGACGGGGTAAAAGTGTAAAATGCACTCCACAGGATCTATAAGGAATTGCACTCCATAAAAAAAGGATCCAGTGGGCTATGAAATTGGAAAATAGGAGCGGCCCAGAATAAATTCTTTAATGAGTGCTGCGATCAAAGAATAAAAGTTGATAAAACGAACCGATCTATGAATTAAGTGACAGATATTGGACTTCTCTTCCAAGAACATGGAGTTATGGTTGTAGGATCTCAAATTCTCAACCCTTGGGCCGTATCAGAATGGCCAATAAAGGGACGTTATAATAGTTTACAAAGGGTGGAAAGACATAAGACGGCTCAAGAGTACTCTTGAACTGGTACCAAATAGGTGGTGGAGAAAATAGATATGAACAACTTCTTTGAAATGATATTGTTTTCGAGTTCTTAGAGCATTCACAGTAGAATAAGTAAATGTGAATAATCAAAACGTGCCATATCAGATTTTGATTATCCATTTAGAAGTCGCTAAAGTTAATAATGTCAATTCCACATTAGTTATTTTCTGCCCATAATCAAATGGACCCTCCAAACTTTTTCCCTTCATGTCACGCATATTTTCTGGAAAAAAAAAAACAGTTCATTAAACAGTTTTTGAAGAAAAACAAAACAGATGTATGAAAATAAAGTTTTCAAAAAAAAAGTTATGTAAAAAAAAATCAAAACAAAAAATAACTTTTCAAAAAAACACACTTTGTTCACTTAAAAAATTGTAAATATAGTTTTGAGAAATTTTGAAAGAACTGTATTTACACAAGCAGTTTTGAAAATTTAAAAACTATAAATACAATTTTTTTAAAACTGATTTTGTGTAAAAAATAGTTTTGAAATCTTAAAATTTGTTTACCAAAAAAACAGTATTTTAAAAAGAGATTTGAAATTTCAAAAGCAATTTTTTAAAAACACACACTTTATTTACTTACACTTTTTGAAATTTCTGAAAAAATTGGTTTTTGTAAAAAAAAAGTTTCTGAAAAAAATAGAAAAAATCTGAAAAATACATTTTTTAAAAATTAGTTTTTGAAAACATTGTTGAGAAAGAGAAAAGGGGGAAAATAGAGAGAAGGTTTTTGTGTAATGATGGTGTATTTGACTGAGAGAGAAAAATTTGGTAATTGGCAAAATGATGATAGCTAGTTTTAATTATTCAAATGCCAAAATTTGATGAGTTGCTAAGAGGTTGCTAGGTTTGATTATTTCAATGTGAGTATTTTTTTAGCAAATGTTGCTAACGTTATCAATATTTTGATTTTAATTATTCCACTATGGATGCTCTATAGTGTTATTACAGTTATACACACGTAGAAAGTGATCAAAGAAATGCATATAGACGCTCCTTGGGAGGAGAAGGGGCTATAAAGAAGTGCCAAACTTAATTCTGTAAGAAATTCAGGAGACATTGGATTTGGTCAAGGTTCTGATTGACTTCTTTGGCTCGCTCGTATGTTCTTGTTCTTTCAGTCAGACCTCGTCTGTTTTCTATTTTTATGTTCTTTTTCTGGAGATGTTTATGGAATACTTATTGTCAAAATGTGGCCATCTTAGCTAATTGCTACTGATCTTGTGCGGCTTCACATTAACGGGGAGAGTGCAGGAGAGATGCATGCCTTTGAGTTCTACAGCAGTCAATGACTCCAATTCAAATGGTCTAAGAAGTGCTCACTTTGTAAAGGTGTATATGTGTGGCGATTTCTAGCTTTCTATGGTTTCTCGTATCCCTTTAATTTCACATAGTTTGTTAAAGAGGGCTTCTTTTTTTTTTTTTTGTCTTTTTTTTTGTGATGCCAGAATCCACCTTTGCAATTATCCGTCGATGGTTCAAGTGCTTCTGAGATTGAAGATGACGAGGACGGAGTGTGGAGTATTGTTGGTGGCAAAGTTAGATTTTGATAACGTGTTTTTTTTCCTTTGTAGGCCATCTGTCGTTATAATTTTTTCTTTGTTTTCTTTCTGGCAGTACTAATGATAAGGAAAGGCAAGAGCTGTCCTTTCGCAGTTTACAAGAGGTTGGGCTCATGCGATTCGTGTGTGCAATTTGTTGCAAGAACAATAACTTAATGAGCCAAATTTTTGTTCTCGTTTTGGATTTTGTCCTCAAATCAAATCACAACTTTAACAAATAAAGCGCGCGGAAGGATCCAAAGAAGCCAAAATTAAGCAAAGAACCTCAAAGTGTCCCAATGCAAATGAGTGAAGATCACTGTACAATAGTGAAAATTTTCTCTTTTGCTATCTAAATACTCAACAAGCAAAATAATAGAATTTTCTGAAAAACAATAAATGATGGAAACAAGGATATGCGTGGAAAATTTTAGATGGGTAAAAAATCACGGCAAGGAATCAAGCATTATAGAAAATCATCGTGAAGTTACAAGTAATCTTTATGGAAATTTAAGGAATTGATACAAAAATCAAGAAATCAAGAAGACAACTCAATTCTCAGAACACTTTCTCTCACAATTTTATTTCACCGAATGAGTTACATCAAAGCCCTAATCTGAGTATATAAGCCCCCTCACTAACTGCCAGCTGGGCCACTACGTGTTACAATCGAATTACAACAGAAACATAACCAAGCTAACTAACTCTGAACTCATTCTGACTTTAGCACTAATTACACTAATGATTTTTGCTAATAGCCCCTCGCAAACTCATGGGAGTGTCCACGACCATGAGTTTGTGCTTTAAGAACTGAAAACGATCAACTGATAAGGCCTTGGTAAAAATGTCTGCAGTTTGACCCAAAGTTCCAATATGTTGAACTGAAATCATTTTGCTCAGAACCTTTTCCCGAATGAAATGATAATCGACCTCTACATGCTTAGTCCGTGCATGAAAGATAGGATTTGAAGCTAATGCAATAGCCGACTGATTATCACACCAAATAAGGTGAGGAAGAGCAGGAGTTATATCCAAATCAAGAAGTAACTGATGCAACCATGTGATGTCAGCTGCAGTCTGAGCCAATGCTCTGTACTCAGCTTCTGTGGAAGAACGAGCGACAGTATGCTGTTTCTTGGCACACCAAGAAATGAGATTGGAGCCTAAATATACACAAAATCCTGTGGTGGATCTCCTATCTTGATGATCACCGGCCCAATCAGCGTCTGAAAAGGCAGTGAGATGCAACGGACCAGGTACAAAACACAAGCCCTGATGTAAACTACCCTTGAGATACCTAAGAATTCTCTTAACAGCAATGTAATTACTCTCCTTTCGTTGGTGCATATGTTGACAGGCAACATTAACAGCAAAAGCAATTTCTGGTCTCGTTAAGGTTAAATACTGTAAAGATCCAACCACAGTTCGATACCAATGTGGATTAGTCATAGGCAAATCAGGATCCAGTAAGGCAGGTTTCACAGAAGAAGGGGAAGAACTGGTTTACACTCTTGCATCCCAGCTTTGTGTAACAAATCTTGAGCATACTTAGTTTGAGAAAGAAGTAGATTCTGACCATATCTGTGAACCTCTAAGCCAAGAAAATAACTCCGTTCACCTAAGTCTTTCATCACAAATCTGGTACCAAGAATGGAGATAAGATCCTGTATATACTTGTTATCATCGCCAATAATAACAATGTCATCCACATAGACAAGAATTAAAGTGATGCCATGATCAGACTTAGAAATAAAAAGAGAAGAATCAGCTTTGCTAGAATGAAACCCCTGACTAAGGAGGAAAGTGGAAAACATAGAGAACCATGCCCTTGGAGCTTGTCGTAGACCATACAAAGCTTTGTTAAGCTTACAAACATGTTGTGGATAAGTTGCATCCTTATAACTAAGAGGCTGCCTCATATACACCTCTTCCTCAATCACTCCATGCAAAAAGGCATTTGACACATCCAATTGTCTGATTTTCCATTGATTATGAACGGCCAAGGTAAACACTACTCGTAGAATAGGTTGTTTAATGACAGGACTAAAAGTTTCTGAAAAATCAAGACCTTCATACTCTGATTACCATTTGCTACAAGTCTGGCTTTATACCGTGCTACACTGCCATCGGAATGCCTTTTAATCTTGTAAATCCATTGACAACCAATGATGTTGGCATTAGAAGGTGGAGGAACAAGACTCCAAGTACCTTGTTTGACAAGAGCGGCATACTCTTCTGCCATAGCTTACTGCCAAGCTGAGTGTTTGACAGCCTTAGAAAAGTACAGTGGCTCAGTATTTAAAGGACAATCAGTAACAGGTGTGTTTACCACATTGAAACCATAAAAATGTTGAGGTTTGGTCATGCCATTTTTAGATCGAGTCACCATTTGATGAGAAATAGGAAGAGAAAGGGAAGAAGAATCAGAATTAGAAGAAGAAGCAGGAGAACAAAGAGAGTCAGAAACTGGTGTGCGGATAGGACCAACAGAACTAGGTAGTGGAGGAGGAGAAGCAACAGATGAAGTGACAAGAGATGCAGGAGAAACAGAAACAGGGAAAACAGACTGAGAAGGTGCAGAAGTTGAAATTGATGGAGGATCAAGAGTTGTATGAGAAACAGGAACAGAAAAGGTAAGATCACGGAAATCAGTAAGAGGAACCTGAAATTGAGTAGAGGAGGTGACAGTAGAAGAAGAAGAGGAGGAAGTTATGAGAGAAGAATAAGGAAAATCATCCTCCACAAACTTTACATGCCTAGATGTATAAACCTTGAAAGTAACAGGATCTAGACATCTATAACCTTTTGTGGCAGGACAATATCCCAAAAAGACACAATGAATAGATTTAGGAGTAAGTTTATTAGGAACATAAGGTTTCAACCAAGGAAAACAACTACAACCAAAGGGTTTTAATGCTGAATAGTCAGGAGAAGTATTGAATAAAAGACAATAAGGCACTTGAAAATGCAAAGCGGAATGAGGCAACCTATTTGCTAAGTAAACAGCTGTGGTAAGTGCCTCAAGCCAGAATTTAGTAGGAAGACCAGATTGCAATAACAAAGCAATAGTAGTCTCAATGAGATGTCTATGTTTACGTTCAACCACACCATTTTGTTCTGGTGTGTGAGGACAAGTAGTTTGATGAATAACACCATTGGTTAAGAACAAATGTAACAGAAAATGATTGACAAATTCCCCCCCCCCCCCCCCCCCCCCCCCCCATTATCACTTCTAACAGTTTGTATTGAAGTTTTAAACTGAGTTGTGACATATGCTTTAAAATGAGCTATTGTATGCTTCACCTCAGACTTGTAATGTAAAGGAAACATCCAAGTGTATCTTGTAAAGTCATCAATCACAAGCAAATAATAGCGAAAACCTTTATGAGAGGGGATAGGAGATGGCCCCCAAACATCCATATGAACAAGTTCAAAAGGAGAAGAAGTAGTAAACTGAGACAAAGAGAAAGGCAATTTGTGACTCTTAGCCATATGACAAGCTTTACACTCTAAATGAACAGGATTTGAAACAGGTAATTCAAACTGCTTTATTAAAGATTGAAACAAAGGAGTGCTTGGATGACCAAGCTTATTATGCCATAGCATAGTGGGATTAGCAGTGCTTACTAAAGCTGTAGAGTGTGAACCAGATGGGAAGCAGTTAGAGAAGTTCAAAAGAGGATAAAGACCCTTGCTGCAAGGCCCCTTGTAGAGAATCTGATGAGACCTCTTGTCCTGAATGACAAGACCATTGGAATCAAAGATAAGTTTACAGTTATTATCTTTGGAGAATTGTTGAACAGAAAGAAGATTATGAGTGATAGTAGGAGTGTGAAGAATTTGTGACAATCTAAAATTAGCATTAGGTGTAGGTAACACACCTGAACCAAAATGAGTAATTGGCAGTTGAGATCCATTTCCCACTTGAACTCCACTAGCCATATAGGTAGAGTGAGGATGAGTAATGTTCTGCAAATTGTTTGTGATGTGAGATGTGGCACCACTGTCAAAATACCATGGATGACCTTGAATACTACTAGATGGAACCCCTAAAGGTGGACATCCTGAACTCATCATAGGAACTGAATAACCAGCAGGTGTAGCATCAGAAGCAGACATAGCATATCCAGCAACATTTGCTTGTGCAATACTTGGAAAACCAGACTGAATTGAGTTGCCAAACATCCCTGGTGATACACTTGGGAAACCAGATTGAAGTGAATTACCAAAAGGCCCTGATGATGTACCAGTTGGAGGTGCCATTGACCGAAATCCAGATGGCTGTACTTGTGCAAAAGCAGGCACAAACATCCTTTGTGACTGCATACCATTGAATGGATAAGAAGCAGATGGCATAGAGCTAGATGGAGAACCTCTCCACTGGTTAGCAAGTGGCATAGGATTTGGTTGAGTCCATTAAGTAGACTGAGGCCATTGGTTTTGAGCAAAAGTAGAAGCATTTTGTATCCAGGAATTTGAAGAGAAAGGTTGTGCAAATGAAGGAAACTGGCCACGATAATAACAGAATTGTGTGATATGATTACTCTTCCCGCAAATACCACAAGGATCCCTAAGGAAACGAGGACCTCTCCCACCTCTGCCTCTATTAAATTGGTTAAACTGAGGCTGAAGAAATTGTTGAGAAGTCAAGTAAGAAGGGGAGGGTGAAAACAGTTGTGGTTGGATAATTTGTGAGGAAGGATTGTACTGAGGTTGTGGCAAAAGTTGGGAGGAAGGATTGTACGGAGGTTGCAGCAAAGAAACACTAGCAGTTGGTGACGGTATGACATTACTAACGTTGGAATTAGGATTTGACAGTGTTGCAACCAAGACAGTGTTATTCTCAACATTCATAGAAGGATCTTGTGTCATCTGTAAATCTTCACCACTCAACATAGTGACCAGGGCATCAAATGTGAGTTTTGTATTTCCACTGGTTCTAATTCCAGTTTTAAAACCATTGAAAACAGGAGACAAGCCATGTAAAGTTTGGAATACAAGATCCTCATCTGATAAAGGATTACCAGCAGCAGCTAATTTTTGAGCATAGGTTTTGATTGTATCAATATAGGATTCCATCGATGAGGTCTTGGTGAGACTATACAGCTTAGATCGTAAATCATGAATATGAGTAGTAGTCATGGAATTGTATCGACTGTTCAAAGACGCCCAAACTTCGAAACTACGATGTAACCCTAACACATACGGAAGTGTTGTTTGGGACAAAGATGCAGTCAAACAAGCTAACAGTTGCGAATCAATAAGCATCCAGAGTGTATATGCAGGATTCGTTACCAGCTCTTCAGAAGAATTTCGAATCTGAGCAGAGGGACATGCCACTGTTCCATCGATATAACCAAGGTAGCCATTGGCGTTCAAAACATTTTCTACCTGTGTCTTCCAGAGAAGAAAATTGGAGCCATCAAGCTTGATCGGCACCAGCGAATGAAAATTGGACACGAGAAATGCAAGCGTAGGTGGAATCGTCACAGTAGTAACACTCGCCATTGATGAAATCGAATCAAGATCGCAAGAACACGAAGAACGAACAGCAGAAATACCCAAAAAAAAAAATGCAGAAGGAAATCACGAGCGAAGACTTTCGTCTTGATACGGCTCTGATACCATATTGAAATTTAAGGAATTGATACAAAAATCAAGAAATCAAGAAGACAACTCAATTCTCAGAACACTTTCTCTCACAATTTTATTTCACCGAATGAGTTACATCAAAGCCCTAATTTGAGTATATAAGCCCCTTCACTAACTGCCAGCTGGGCCACTACGTGTTACAACCAAATTACAACAGAAACATAACCAAGCTAACTAACTCTGAACTCATTCTGACTTTGGCACTAATTACACTAATGATTTTTGCTAATAATCTTATCCTATGATTTGAATCCTCATAATTGCTCCAAGACCTACTTGTCGAATCCTTATTTGTCACATCCAGTGTTTGATTGCCGCCATCTTAAATTCTCAAACCTTCCGGATATTTTTCTAGAAATTCACCGAAAGCAACTCTGAATATTTTGAGACAAAGTTATGAATACATGTTAGATTGAAGCTTCCTTATTCACACTAGAATTTTCTATTCACAAACCGTGTTATTAGCTTCTCCGGAAATCCACCGTTAGCTTCTCCGGAAATTCACCGGAAGCAACTCTGAATATTTTGAGACAAAGTTATGAATACATGTCAGGTTGAAGCTTCCTTATTCACACTAGAATTTTCTCTTCACAAACCGTGTTATTTGCTTCTCTCTTTTTCTCTGTTTTTTGAAAGCCCACGGCAAAGTCTTTTTTTGAGTAAAAGACTGCTATATTCCTCATGTGCCCTGGCAGCCAACAAAAAAGTTACTATTTATATTAGCAATAATAAGTGCAAAAACCGATTGATTACAAGATCGATCGCCCAGTCGATCTGTTTGCTTCCAGCTTTCGTACCATTCAGTCAGATTGTTCGATTGATAACCCGATCAATCCGTTCCAATTGAGCTCCCTCCAACTAATTAATCTGAACATGAAGTCGTATTGCCTTCGGTCCTTCGATTCAATTCCCTTAATTAAAGATAAAGATCTCTTTTACTCTAATCCCCTATAGACTAGTTACGCTTAAAAAAAGAAAAAGAAATTACAACTCGATAAAAAATGAAATACAAAAGAAAATGCGTGTTGTTTCACTGGAATTGCCAACCAAAAAATAGAGCCATTTTTTGGAGCTTAAAAATAGCAACCCAAAAACCACTGTCCTATTGAGTTATGGACCGGGGGAGCTACTATCCCTGCCGAAGGGGACCCGCTATTAATTTACATCGTTTGCAAAAGAAATGCAGTATGAATTGGGTTTCTGGCCGGAATCGTTGAAAAGTTAGATTTTAGTAGTAGTAGTTGGTTGATTGACGAGAATGACTTCGGTGTCCCTGGTCATTTTGGAGACACCGTAACTTTTGACATAATAAAATCATTATGAGTCTTATCAAAACTCATTTCAAGCGTAACAGAACCATAACAAGGCATAACTTATTTATTATGCCTTGATTGGGTTTGATTATGTCTTGGTTGATTTTTTGGATATTTCTTGGTTATGCCTTATTTGAATTCTGTTATGTTTGTAATGGATTTTAGTTATGCTCATAATAGTGAAGTTATGTCAAAAATTACGGTATCCCTAAAATGACCGGAAACACTATAGCATCATCCCTGACTGTATGTTAGGATATAGATATACTACTATTCCCTCACAACACTAAAAACTTCGGAACGGGGCCTTAAGCGCACTAGGAAACACGGACTTGCCAAGAAACTTCGGAAATCCTATAAATACCTTCGGTACATTATTCAATTTGTGTCTTATCTTCATCATCGGAAATGACTGTCGTCGTCGTTCACTTTTTGGTGGCTGTAATCTTGGCAGCAGCAATCGCAGGTTGCCCCCTACCGCAGGGAACCGATGCATCCGATGGGGTTCTTATTCCCGACAGCCAGTCGTCAATCCCTTCCGATGTGCAGACGACGCTTTCGTCGGTGACTGTTGATGGCGCACCTCTTGGTGACGTCGATCCCGACGGCGAGGATGATGATCCCTGCGGCTGCTACGGGTCTACGGCCACCGGGATCTGTCCAGACGACTACGTTGCTGGATTTCCGCCTCATCATGTCGATGTTCAGATCGACGCTTGTCCGTGTCCATGTCCCTCCTTGACTATTGGGATTACCACTGAGATACGAATGGAGGAGTGGGTAGAGGAGGACGACGACGACGTCAACGATGAGAAGTTTGGGAATTCATTCGTCGGCCTCACTTTTGAAGACGCGGTGGCTCTGATGTCCTCATTTCTTAACACCATGGCCCGGGTAGCCATTGTATTCGATCTCACAGTTAGTGTGATAGGCTGGATGTTGTTACGGATAGGCCAACCAAGGGCAGCCAATTACCTCCGTAGGGACGCCGGTCTATTCTCAGTTGCGGTGGCTTTTTTTTCAATGACCTCTAAGTTTATCCCCGATTACCTTGCTTGGGCGGTGTGGGCGGCGGCCGGTGCACTGGCGCTAGGGTTTGCTTATTCCATCGCCTTTGGATAAAACCAGAGCATTGTGAAGTGAATGAGAACATGAGGCGACGGTATCCTATTAACACGCGCCAGTGATTGTTCCATGTCATCTCTCTCTCTCTCTCTCTCTCTCTCTCTCTCTCTCACACACACACACACGCACACATCAACCGTTAGATGTGTATAATACATTGTACAGAAAAAATGTAATGCCGACTTTCCTCTTTGGCTCGATCGCTCTGAACGATCTAATATTGCTAAATTCAAGATGAATTCAATGAATAGTTTTTTTTTTCCAATGAATTATAAAGTACAGTTCGGATAGTTTTGGTAGATAATCACCGAAAATTTATTAAATTCAATCATAATTCAATTAAGAGCAATCCACATTTTAAGCATAGGAAATTATGATAAATGATATTATGTGGCAATGGTAAGGCGCCGTTCAATATGATGAATCTTCAATTAATCTTGAAAAATCATCTAGCTACCAAAATTTCTCTTATTATTCAGTCCCCGTCGACTTAAATTCCTAAGTTCGCCATTGGATTGCACATCATGCACCTGCGGATAAAAAAGAGGTCTTTTATCATTTTCCTTAATTTGCACTTCCTCCCTATTGTTATGTTACCTACTTCAATATTACTATAAATTGGATTTTTACTAGCAAATATTTTTTTCTTGACAATGACAGGAGTATGACAAAGTGACCTAACGAAAAGCCAAAAAAAAAAAGCCAAAAAAAAA
>WJXA01000254.1:0-41287 GCA_014282245.1 Rhododendron simsii | reverse complement strand
CCCCTTCTCTGAATCTGATGGACCGCTTCAGATCTACTACTCCCTTTCAACCAGAGCAACAACTTGACATGCAAGCCGTAGGGTGGGCTATAGCTGATAATGATGACTATGCCACCCCCATAATCAATGAATGGACAGAACTGGAGTTGGATGGTTTCCCTCAGAATCCTGAATACGTCCCCTTTGACCACGCCTGGTATGATGCTTGGATGGCCAATTATGAAGCAGCCATGCTTGATCCTTTGGATGGCTTCTCGTTGGACATGCTCTTCCAACAACCTCAGCCTGTTTTGCCCGAGGAAGAGTACTATTGGGACCCCGAGCCCGCTTGGCAATTTCCGTTGGGATTTGACCCTAATCCTCTCCAAGGTTACGCTCTGCCCAACCATGAAGTCCAGTATTTGGAGGAGGACCTCATTCAAGATGAGACCCGTGTCCTAGGGGAATGCTTCTTCCCTTCCACTCTTGATAGGCTGGTTAACTCGGTGGCTGATCCCGAGTATGATCCCACGTTTTACATCGTCGACGAAAATCTTCCGCGCCCTGCAGTGCCTTTCCCTCCTGAAGATTGTAGCATCATGGTTACGGATCTTGCGCCGCCGACCGACCTTTGGGACGTCGATGATGTGGTCAACATCCAAGTTGGGTCCGAGGTTTGGACTGTCAATCGCTCTCTCGCTGATGGAGGGCTGTGGGATGTCCCTTTTGTTGCTAATACAGAACCAGTCCGAGAAACTGTAGCTGTTGGGGATCCAGACTTCTGGGAATCACTATTGATGAAAGATCTGACTGAAGATCTGGGTTTGGACACGGAAGTGCCTGTAGTCCTCCAACCTCTAACAAAGGGAAGCGCAAATTGGGGGAGTCCCTGCTGATCTGTGGGATGATAGTCAAGACTCTCAAGTGGTGCCCTCTTTAGAGAACGTCCTTAATGTTACAAGAAATGGACGAGTCTTTCAGCCTGCTAATCTGCAAGCAGGGAGTTCGTCCAATTCTTCTAACCGGAAGAACGAACCTCCCATTTTCTCAAGGTCTGCACCACTTGAGGTACCAGTTAATGCCCCAAATGACGACATGATTGAAAGGCAATTGGAGCGGATTCCCGCTGCTATCTCACTCTGGGGGCTAATCTGTTCCTCCTGTGAGCATCGTCAGAAATTCTGCCACACTCTCTCTCGTCTTGAGATTCAACCAGACGTCACGCCTGAAGCAATGATTTCCCTTATCCTCCCGCCTACCTCTAAGCATACCGTGGTCTTCACTGATAAGGATCTGCCGCTTGAAGGAGTTGACCACAATCGACCCTTGCATATCATAGTCAAATGCCGAGGACTCTGGGTCCCGACTGTTCTTATCGATAATGGCTCGGCAATCAATGTTTGCCCCTTAAGGGTGACTCACCGTCTGGGACTGACGAAGAAGGATTTTACACCTTCTAGCATGGCAGTTAAAGCATACGACAGCACACGTCGTTTGGTCGAAGGCACGCTCGTGCTCAATCTTAATGCGGAAGGATTCAAAATGGATGTCGAGTTCCATATGGTTGACATCCCAGCCTCCTTCAATCTCTTGCTAGGAAGACCGTTGCTTCACAGATCTAACATCATGGCCGTGCCATCTACTCTTCATCAGAAAGTCATGCTGGGACTTCCTACTGGGACTTTGACTATCTGCGGGGACTCAGGCATTCGCCCGCTCAAGGAGGACGGCACACCTGTTTTGGGTATCGCACATGACAACGAAGACGTAGACCTCGCGGGCTTCTCTTTTGACACTTCAGGATCTGTCTCGACTATCAACGTAGATGGGGACTTCGTCATAAGCTCTGTCGCTTTGGACATTATGAGAAGGATGTCCTATCTACCTTGCCTTGGCTTAGGGATTCACTAACAAGGGATCCCGGAGTTCCCTACGTTTCCTTCCTGTGAGGGCCGCTTTGGTTTGGGGTACTCTTCTTCTGCTGAAGATGCCAAAAGAAGGAAATGCACGGGAAAACCTCGATCCCTCTATGGTGAGCCTGACAGCTACTTTGTCCGTGAAAAAGGGAATGACATCTACGCTGGGCAGGCCGAACCTTTCATCGACTCGGTTACCGGGGAGCTACTGCCTGGTTTGAGATCTTCGCTGATGATACTTGGTCTTCTAGTGATGAAGAGCCAGCAAAGGCAGAATTTGAAAAGAAGCTTAGCCAACCCAAGCTGAAGACTGACTGGCTGGGATCTCTTAATCAAGGGAGCTTAGAGCAGCTGTTCATCGAGTTCTCCCAAGTGGGTTTGGCCAAAGAAGCTGAAGAGGCCGAAGTGTTCATGCTCGGGCCCGATGCTCTCGAGGACCCCACCTCTCTTATCATGGAAGCTAAGGGTAGCCTTAAAAATTGCATTTTCAAGCCGCGCCTTACTTGCATTGATGATATATCTGAGTCTGACACTGAGTTTGTCGAGTCTTTTGAGTCTTAAGTCTAGCTCTGAGTTGGAGTTTGTGCCTCTCGGCTCTCCACGTCATAGCTTTTACTTTGAGTTCGACTCCCTTATACTTGGTGACCCTGCAGGGTCTTATGAAATGAAAGACTCCTCTTCTGACTACTTGAATGATCTTTACATAAACTGTGTCGACCCTGACGATGAAGGAATAGATTTCGATGGGGATATTCCCAAGGAAATCCGTGCCTTCATCGAAAGGGAAGACGAAAGGCATGCTCAGCCATTAAAAGAAGAAGTAATTCTTGTAAATTTGAAAAATGAGAGTGATCCTCGGATGGTTCAAGTGGGCTCCACATTAAACCCAGAGGAGCATCGTAACTTCAAAGAACTCCTCACTGAATTCAGCGATGTGTTTGCATGGTCTCATCAAGACATGCCCGGTATCGATCCCGAGATAGTGGAGCATCGAATCCCTCTATTGCCCGATGCTAAGCTGGTAAAGCAGAAACTCAGACGGATGCGACCAGACTGGGTACAGAAAATCAAGGAGGAAGTCACCAAGCAGATTGATGCTGGTTTTCTCGCGGTCTCTCAGTATCCCACTTGGGTGGCCAATATGGTCCCTGTTCCTAAGAAAAATGGCCAGATTCGTGTCTGTGTTGACTTCCGGGACTTGAACAAAGAAAGCCCCAAAGACGATTTTCCCTTGCCACACATCGATGTGCTTGTGGATAATACCGCGGGGCATGCTTTGCTTTTGTTCATGGACGGCTTCTCAGGCTACAATCAGATTCTCATGGCACCCGAAGACCGCGAGAAAATGACTTTCATCACTGAGTGGGGGACTTACTGCTATTTGGTCATGCCGTTTGGTTCGACGAATGCCGGTCCTACTTACCAAAGAGCTGCCACAACTATCTTGCATGACATGATGCACAAAGAGGTTGAGGTCTACGTTGATGATATGATTGCCAAGTCAAAGACTCGGGAAGGGCATGTTCACGTGCTAAGGAAACTTTTCGAAAGGCTCCGCAAGTTTCGGATGCGCCTTAATCCACAGAAGTGCACCTTCGGGGTCACAGCAGGCAAAATGCTAGGTTTCATGATCACTTCCCGTGGGATTGAAGTCAAGCTGTCAAAAATCAAAGCAGTACTCGAAATGAAGCCACCTGAGTCTGAAAAGGGAGTGTGGAGCTTTTTGGGAAAGGTTCAGTTCATCAGCAGATTCATCGCCAAGTTAACTTTAACTTGCGAGCCGATGTTTCGTTTACTCAAGAAGAACACCCCGTTCGTATGGTCGGACAAGTGCCAAGCAGCTTTTGTTTCAATCCAGGACTATCTACAGAATCCGCCTGTTCTCATGCCGCCTGTACCTGGAAAACCTCTGATTCTCTACTTATCTGTGAGTTCTACGTCCATGGGATGTTTGCTAGCTCAAGAAGGGGACAAAGGAGTTGAGAAAGCTATTTACTACCTGAGCAAAAAGATGGTTGGAGCCGAAGAACGCTATACTGCCTTAGAAAAGACGTGTTGGGCCCTTGTCTGGGCATCTAAGAAGTTAAGACACTACATGCTGGCTTACCCAGTGAAGTTGATTTCTCGAATGGATCCACTCAAGTATCTATTTGAAAAGCCAGCGCTCACTGGTAAGTTAGCACGTTGGTTGCTTCTCTTAGCAGAGTTCGATCTCGAGTATGTCACGAGAAAGTCGGTAAAGGGACGTGCCATTGCAAAATTCTTAGCTGACCACCCCGTGGACGGACCCGAGGATTCAGATTTCGTATTCCCGGACGAGGAAGTGCTGACAGTTGTTGAGGATGTTTGGGCTCTTTACTTCGATGGAGCAGCCAATCAGAAAGGGTTCGGAATCGGAGTTTTGCTAATCACCCCTGACGGTTCTCATATTCCGCTTGCATTTAAGCTCAATTTCGGCGTCACCAGCAACCAAGCTGAATATGAAGTTTGGATTGTGGGTATGGAAGCTGCGCTCGTACTCGGTGTTGAGAAACTCGAAGTCATTGGGGATTCTAATCTCGTCGTTTCTCAAGCCAATGGAGACTGGAAGGTGCGCGAAGAAAAGTTGAAGCCTTACCATCAGGACTTGGAGGGATTAATCCCTTGTTTCAATAAGGTGACCTTCACTCACATTCCTCAGTTGAAGAACCATTTCGCTGATGCACTAGCTACCTTGGCATCCATGGTCGAACTGCCGCTGGGTGTCAAACTCCACCCTGTCTTAATCGAACAACGGGACCATCCCGCCTATCATTGCGTCAACGCCATCGATGATGTTGATGATGGCCTACCCTGGTTCCATGACATATGGAACTTAATCGAGAGTGGCTTGTACCCGTCTGAGGCCTCTCAGAAGGATCCAACTGCGTTACGAAGGATTGCTGCTCACTACATTATCTGTGGGGGAAGGTTGTACAGGAGATCTCATTGTGGGATGCACAAACTCTGTGTCAACGGCGCCGAAGCCGTCAGAATTATGGAGGAAATCCACGAAGGGATTTGCGGTCCTCACATGAGCGGCGTCATGCTTGCTAGGAAGATCTTACGTCAGGGCTACTTCTGGTCTACTGTGGAATCTCAATGTGTAGATTACGTGCGGCGATGTCACAAGTGCCAAATCCATGCTAATCTGATGCATGTTCCACCCTCTAACCTCTTTGGCATGGCTTCGCTTTGGCCTTTCACTGTATGGGGTATCGACATCATCAGCATGGTCAAACCTTTTGCTTCAAACGGTCACAGGTTCATCCTGGTAGCAATCGATTACTTCACTAAGTGGGTTGAAGCTGAGTCGTACAAAACCTTGACCGCAGTCCAAGTCGCTCATTTCATCAGGAAGAATATCATCTATCGGTATGGCGTTCCACAGGCATTTGTGTCAGACAATGGCAATCATTTCAAAGGCAGGGTTCTGGAGCTCTTTGAAGAATTCAAGATCCAAGTCCATCATTCGACCGTCTATCGCCCTCAAACAAATGGAGCAGTTGAAGCAGCAAACAAGAATATCGAGACTATCATCAAAAAGTCTACAGAGTCCGCCAGGGACTGGCATGAGCAGCTACCTCTAGCTCTTTAGGGGTATCGAACATCGATCCGAACGTCAACAGGGGCAACCCCTTATTCCTTGGTCTACGGGATGGAAGCAGTTCTTCCTATAGAGCTCGAGGTGCCATCTCTGAGGGTCGTGATGGAATTAGAACTTTCGGAATCTGAATGGCTCAATGGGAGATTCGCCGAACTCATGCTTTTTGATGAACGAAGGCTCCGGGCCTTGTATCATGTTCAGGGGTATCAACGGAGAATTGCCCGGGCATTTAACAAGAAAGTAAAGTCTAGAGACTTGGTTGAAGGGGACATGGTCACAAAGGAGATTCGAGCGCCAGTTTTCGACCCCCGCGGCAAGTTCCGACCTAAGCGTTCCGGACCTTACATCATCAAGGCCATCCTTTCTGGGGGAGCGGCTCAGCTCATTGATCTCGATGTAGACACCCCAATTTGATTCCCCCAGTCAATTTGTCTCTTTTCAATTTGTTTCTTTTCAGTTCCTTGTTCCCCCGATGATGAATTAGGTCGTGAACAGCATTGATTGAAATGGTTTGAGTTTGGTGTGTGTGGAACCCATCCCTTAACCCCAGAACCATTGAACCCAGCTTTGACTAAGGGTTTGACTTTCGCGCGACTTTCTGAGACACTCGCGTGATGCTCTGCTTGCCAGGTGGTGGTCAAAGTCAAACTTTGACTGATTGACCATCGCGGGGAAGTAACAACCCTCGCGCGACGGTCTCACTCCATCGCGCGACGGTCGACACCTGTCGTATCCAGCTGGATTTTGTGATGATGAGGCGTCTGCAGGTCCATGTGACCCCGTTCCATCAACTGAACGGCGTTTGCTCGGCCATCCTTGCACCACCTAAACCCCCACTCTCCCATCAACTTGGCACCCCACTTCTCTACCAAGTGAGTGCTGCCAGCATTGTTGGCTGGCTGCATGGCCTTGTATCACCACCAACAAACACTCCATCTTTCTATAAAACCTCCCCCTTTGTTCTCTTTCAAAGGGTTACCAAAAAAAATCCCAAAAAGAAGAACAAGAATTACAACCTTGATCTTCTCTCTCAATCAAAGCTACTACCACTTTCTCCTTTGTCAAAGGCATACCACCTCACTCAAACCATATTCAAATCATTCAAGCAAAGGTATAATGTTCAGCCTTTACTGTTTTGATCCCTGAGGGGGGCTGACAGGGTCAGGACTGATAATCAATATCAGTTCTTGGCCCCAAGGCCAGCAAATTTGCAAGTTACTGTGAATGGGACACCTGCACGCGATGAACCCATACAATCGCGCGATGCTTCTAGCTCGTGTGATATGGTTCTCGTGGGGATGGGTCTCTTGTTCTGTTCGATGTATATGATTTCATATTCTCCTGCTTAACCATATTTGATACATCTCACTGTCTTGCATGCTAAAATCAGTAGTTTAGTTTAGTTTGCTTTCCTTGTTCATGTTGGAATGCCCCTGGGTAGCTTCTGAATATGTCTCAGAGCCCAGGCATGCAAAGCAATTCCTGGATGTCCAGTCAAAACAGTCGCGCGATGATGTGACTCCATCGCGCGATGGTTTAGGCATTCCCAGTGATTGCCCTTGCATGGGCAGCTAGGCCTTTGGTCTCTGATTTTATCACCCTCACTGTTTAAGGGTTGTATTTTATTCCTATTCGGCCAGATTGTAATAATTATTTACTTCCAGCACATATGAACTGCTTGGTTTGATCCTGGGTGTGCACTGGTCCTTCCAGAGCCCAGAAGGAGATAAAATTAAACCTGTAGGAAGGATGTTGATACTCGCGCGAGGGTATGAGTATGTCGCGCGATGGTGTGACTTGCATGTTCCCATTCTGTGCATGCAAGTTGGTCGCTGTTTGTGATAAACTCGTACCCATGCACTGTTTTGGCATCTTGAAATCAGTGTTCAGTATTATCTCATTTGTTCTTTTCATCCATGCTATCCTTCTCATCCTGCAAGTTGTTACAGCTTTAATCCCCATTAAACTGTTTCCCCGCCCTAATTGGCTAAAAACTGATTAATCAAACAGAATCGCAAGCAAACATCTTTTCGCAAATGCCTAAGTAGAGACCGATCTCCTGATTGGGCGAGAGGGGTGCCATAAAACCCTTCCCCTCTTGTAACCTGGCTCCCGAACCCAGATATGGTTATGACGAACTGGTTCCTTAACTTTTTCAAATCAAAAAGCGCGGCAGGTGCTTCGAAATACGGTTCCTTGGGTGTCGGACCTTCAAACCCAAGTGGCGACTCTGTATTTTCGCGAGCGCTTGTCGTCCAGCTTCAAAAAGAGCTCCCGCGAACCGGCAGCATCTCTCTTTTCTCAAAAGGGTGGGGAACGGAATCCCTTCCCTGGAGGAGGGAAAGATTCGGGCAAAATCGCATTGCCCACACTCGACGGCAACGAGTTCAACACTCTGGTTAACCTGGATCAACTCAAACGTTACTATCCCTGAGAGAAGCTCGTTGGACCGAAAACCACAAGGGTGGGCGGTTCCAAGCAAAAATTAGAGTGAGCCTGCTAGACCGAAAACCTGAGAAGGCGGTTTAGGCAAAAATAAATAGGCATCAATCAAAGCTCGCTAGACCGAAAACCCGAACGGGCGGTTCTAGGCAAAAGTTAGAGCACAAAAAGAGAGCTAAAATACCCGAGCGAACCTTTGCCTGAACTACGTGTTGACCTGATTCCTTGAAAAGGGATACTTAGGCAATCTCTCTGTGAAATTCGGTCACAATCAATCAACTTGATTCGCGGTTTTCCCATTGCTAGAGTTCGGCTCGATGTTCGAGAGACGCAGTGGTTCAACACTTGAAACAAAAGGGGAGAGCTCTCCAACTTTCACTTTTATTTTAATTATAACTTCTATTACACAGGCTGAGCAGTCTTAAGCAAACAGTTAAGCATAAAAAACAGAATAAAGTGCTCGAGGCCTTAACAGGCTCACAGTTTATTTTAGATCATTCGAGTCCGTCGAAGAGTCAGTCGTTGTTTTGCCTGCTTGCAATCTCTCTTTTCAGCCATGCTCGATATCGGGGCATAAGCTCTGTGCTGAAATTTGGGTCAGCTCCTCCGAGTTGTCTCAAGCCCCAATTGTGCTCGTATCCTCTCAGGTTCTGGAAAGTAAAGGCAGGGACTTGGAAGTCCTCAACCCCAGCTCGGTGAAGCCCTTGGCTCATTCCCAACTGACGGAGAACGCGGCTAGGAATATAGAATGTGAAAGTGGTCAGCCCAACTATCACCATCCTCTCAAAACCTGCGGAATTCAAAGCCATATCCGGGATGTTCAGGGCCTTATACCTCCAAGTGATCTCATTCGGTAGCATCTCTCTCATGAATGTGTGCCATTGATGCACAGTCATCTCTGGGTAAATCATGCCTTGCTGATGCATTCGGCCAGGCAAGTGGGGCCAATTTGCTTCCGGCGCAGTGAGCAATCTCAACTTATCAGACAACCAAAGTTGCAAGAGCAGAAAAACAAGTAAGAAGCCATATAAAGCTTGAGTGGAAAAACAAGTGAGAAACCCCGATATAGCCTTAGCCGAGAGACGAGGTAAAAACAGAATGTGCGAAAACCAGAAAAAGGTGAGCTGAGTGAGAACTTACTTGCAGCAGAAGCGGGCTACCGCCAAAAGCGTTTGTTTGGCCCATGGAAACCGAATCCAAACCCATGAGTGTCTCAGCCAAGACAAGTGGCACCACATTCCTTCGGGCACCCATTTGAGCAGCGACGCTCACCAGCATAGAGTTCACCTGCCCATTCGGAGACACCAATAAATAAGCAGTCAGCACACTGATTGTTAGGGCAAAACGATGCCTAGCCTGCAGAGCCATATCCTCTATATCCCCTTCTGACCCGTACCATTCCATTAGACGCATGATGTTGATTTGCCCTCCGACTAGTAGACTTTCAGCTGCTCCCCTAGTGATGTCAAGGCTGGATTGTAGGAGTTTTGGTATGTTTTTCTGGTAAGGTGGCACGACGATCACACTTGAAGCCACGCCTTGGAGATACGCTTGGAATTCCTCCACAGTCAGGCACAGCTCATTGACCCCAAACCTGAACACGTGAACCTCTGGATCCCAGAATTGCAGGGCCGCCCTCAGAAGTTCAGGACGAACCCTCACATTACGGAGAAAACGGAATGCGGCCAGCCCGTGAGACCGGAATGAGAGCCAATCTCCAGCAACAAAAGTAGTAAGCCATGGGCTAATCAACACTGGAAGGTTATTTGCCATCTTGGTTTTTGTGGGAATATCAAACTACGAGAAGAATGCCTCTACTGAACGAAGCGTCGGCCTCTTTATAGCCAGAATGTGTAGAACATCTCTCTTTCACAGAGCAAATATCTCTGCTGCATGCTGTTCTTTCTTCTGAGACCAAGGCATCTCTGCACCGACCTCTGGGGTACTCTCAACAGTTGAAAAGTGATGACAAGGCTTGTCCACCCTGAGACTCTAAGATAGTCAAATAAAGGTAGCCTGGCAGGTCTGAACCATCGCGCGAGTGTTCATAGCCCAACCGTCGCGCGATGATCTCACTCCATCGCGCGATGGTTCAACCTGCAATTTGACAGATTACAGCAGCTACTGCCCAACTTTGGTCATTTTGGGCTCCGAAGGTTCTTTTGCAACTTTTATGGTTCCAACAAGTCACTATGAGCATATATGACTGTATCCAAGCATCGGATTCGAAAAAATTGCCTTTAACGAAGATTTCGGACACTCGGTGGCTCGTTTCAAGTTCAAAAGGGCGTTTTGGGGAGTCAAAACTCGTTTCAAAGGGGCTTCCCCCATTCTCTCATGCCGTACAGGTCATGGTGGCCTAATGTGACTGTACGGAGGTGTCGGTTTCAGTCCGGGACATAACAGAGTCTTATTTTGTCACATCGTGTCCTTTTTGTGTCCTTTGTGGCATTTTTGGGTCTAATTTGCGGTTTAAAACGTACTTTTCGAATTCTATAAACTCTCATGGGTCATTTTGCACATACATGACCTCACCATAGCGTCAGTTTCACCCCAATTGAGATATTTTGAGTGTTGGCTTGCAAATGCCCAAAAATCCATTATATTTCTCATATCCCGTCCGTGTCCTAGGGCAATTGTTCATTTTCTTGTGAGCTAAGTCCCGTCTGTACGTTTTTGTGTGTCTATGAACAGTCTCGGTACATTATCAATGCAAGTACGGTATTAGTGGTAAATATTTGTCTATTTTAACCCATTGCAAAGATAAAATAAGATGAAAATGCAAATTTTATGGCTAAAACTGTGATCTATCCCCATCCAAATAAAGAAAGCTACTGGACGTACGGCACTTCGGCCACTCAAAGCTATCATGTCAAGTTCGGGCACACTCGCCCATCAAGTCAAAAAGGCGCGCAGGCCTCAAAACATCTGTCAAAATATCGGCTAAGGCGCTCTGGCCTTCTATCCATCTACGTGGGCACGCAGGCCCAAAAGCAAAAATCAAGTGCAAAAGTGGGAAAAGGTTCCTCAGCGGCCCTCAATCCTCCCCGAACTAGTCGCCCTCTCCATCGTCGTCCTCGTCGTCTCTCTCTGTGGGATCCACCCTGAAGCCAGGATCAGCAGCCGAATCGTCAGACCCACTGCTGTCTGATGCTTCCTCTTCCTCTTCTTCCTTTTCCTCTTCCTCTTCGTCCTCCTCCTCGGAGACCTCAGGCAGGATCAACCGCTTCTTGCGGACCGGCTCGTCTTGTGAGGTTCTCTGGCGCATCTTTAGCTGATACCTCTCCTCGGCACGCGCCACGGCCTCTCGGGCCGCCTCCTCGCTGGCAACAGGTGGCTGTGAGCCCCGTGCCTGTGGCCTGGTACTTGGTGTAGGAGCAGGAGTCCTGGCAGCTAATTTCTTCTGTGGGGGATCCCTCAAGCTCTTCCTCTTAGGAGCCGCTCGTCCCTGTGCTTGCATTGTAAATATTGTATACATTAGTATATGTTTGCATATTGCATATTTTGAAGTAGATATGATCAATCCTCAGTCAAACAACAATCAAAAGCATACTGTGTATCGTGCAAATATGAGCATACATCTGGCATCGAAAGCAAAGGAGTGTATCGAATGCAGGCATGTATCAAATGCAGACATGTATTGGAAAGCATGAATTTATCGTTTTGCTGGCTAAGGATAGCGCAAGTCCAAGGGTAGGCCACTCGCCGCTCTCCTGATCACATTCTCCAACGCAAGCATGCGCCGGACAGCCTCGTTCACCCACTCATTGGGTACCTGCAAAGAGGATTCAAACATGAACAACTGAATGGCAGTTCAAACTTTATCAGAATACAGTAATGAAAGCAACAATGTCTTACTAGCACAGTAACAGGCACTGGCTCGACTCTGGCAGGGGTAAGGTGCAACTCCGCCGGATTGCCCTGGGAGTCTACCACTACTATCTGCCACGTCAACTCTGGTGGCCCGCCTCTCACTGGTCCACTCGGACCTCGCCTCGGGCGACTCTCACCACTGCCTGGCCTCCCTGAAACGGCTCTCCTCTCCTCAGCAGCTCCACGGGCCTGGCTCCGAACCTCCCTGAACTCTCGTACTCCCAGTGGCCCCGCCAAGCGCTCTCTCTGATAAGCTGCATAGTCCATGTCTGGACACAAATGGCGTGTCAGGTCGGTATCGGGCCGCGTGAAGACCTCCAACTCAGCCAAGGTGTACTCTCCCGTGTGTGAGGCCCGTGGTGGAAGCGGTCCAGGCACCTGAAACTCTGCATAGCCAAGTGATTGGCGTGTCACTCGGTCACCCAAGTACCACTGCCAACCAAAAGCCGACTCTAGCAGCGCTCTGCTCGCTGTGACAACCCTGCTGCAAGCCAAGTACTCAGCCTCAGGCTCCGCCACCCTCCAAGGATCCCACTCAACCTGTAAAGGCAAGCAATGCAAATATCGGTTAGCGACAGCATTGAAGCAATAAAAAGGCATGCACATTGTTATTTCTACGAGGTGTAATGTTATACCTGTGAAGGGCGTAGCTCGTCGAGGTATATCCTGAAGCCGTTCAGGTCGCCTCTGCCCCTCTTCTCACCCATGTTCTTTTTGCTCCATATGTGCGCGCGCGGGAGAATCCCCAAGTGCAGGCTCTTCGTCACCAAACGGCACATGTTCAACACCTCATAAGCCCAGAGCTGCACGATTGTCAAATAAATCAAATCAGTAGTATATGCAAGAATACTATTGAACAGATTATGCTATCAAAATGAATGCAAGTACGAATTAGAAAGTGTGCATTATTCTATTGTGAATCATACCTCCCAGATCCGCCAGTACCCGGCAGTGCTCACCTCCGTCCTCGACGAGTCCCCAAAAAAGCCGTAGGCTATGCCTAGTGCCGCTCCGCCCCAGTCAAAGCGCGAAGCCGTCCTCAGGTCCCTCAGCGCAGGCAGGTAAGACAGGTGAACCTTGCTACGCCTGTTAAGATACAGGGTAGCGCCAAAGAGGTACAACAGGTATGCCCGGGCCATCTGCTCCGCCTCCTGATCAGTTGTCACCTTCTTCTTGAGATATCGGGTGAACTGCCCATATCTCGCCATCCCTTCCTCGATCTTGGGCACCTCACCCAAAAACCACTCCAAGGCTGCCTCGTCCTGCTAAATGCTCGAGTCAAACGGGATGGGCTCTCCCCCAACCCTCAAGCCAGTGATCGCCGCAAAGTCAGTGGGCGTTACCGCCATCTCCCCGACCGGTAGGTGGAAGGTATTCGTAGTATCCCTCCACCTCTCGGCTAGTGCAACCAAGATAGCATGATCGTTCCTCGCCGGAGTGAGAGTCTGAATGAACTCTCCAAAACCCGCCTCGTCCACCAACTGCCTCACTCTCTCCGGCAAGCTCTGGTACAACGCTAAAGAGCTGCATGCACCCCCAAAGCCGCGGATATCTCTCGGCCGCGCCCTCTCCTGTATCAGGCACAAAAACAAACAACAAAGGATATATCAGCATGCAGAGTTGCATTTTCAAGTTCTAAGTAATCAATGCAGCCTAGCTACAGATGGTTGGTTCAAGTTATTATGTCTCATGCACGACATTCAAACATGGATCCCTGGTATCGCTGTTCAAAGTCTACTTCAGAGGGTTACTATCACTCTACAGCTTTTAACGTTTGGGCACATGCATTGTATTTGAATGGTATCTGATGAAGGGAATGAGTATCTGTCAGGAAGTTACCTCAGACCAGCTGCGTGAGATGTGGGTATCGGGATCTCTCAAAACCAACTCGGAGTCATACTCCGTCTGCCATGGCCGATACGCGTTGAAACCCGACGGCACAAACAAGTGAGGGACAGGTGGCCTGTACCCCTCTGCTGAAAACGGAGCTCGAGTCAAACTCTCCGCCTCCGACACTGCCGTCACCCTGGGGCCCTGTACTCTGGCACCAACCCTCTCCTCGACCTCAGCGTCCCTCAAAAACTCCTCCTCTGCAGCTCTCTCTCTCTCGGCCCTCGCCGCGGCCTCGGAAGCAGCAATCTCCCGCTCTCGCTCCTCCCGAGCCTCCAAGACAGCAACCCATATCGCGGGATTATCCTCCAAAAGCCGTGCAAGCTGTGCATCACTCAAGAGTTCCGCAACATCTTGCTTTGTGATTGGCCTGTGGCCTGATGACGTCGCCGCTGGCCGGAATAACACGTCTTCCTCAGAAACCCCGTGGCACCCTCCTCCTTGGTCACCACGTCCTTGCCTTTCGCTGGATCCCTCGGCGGAATCTCGCTCGGCCCAGCACCACTACCATCGGTACTTCCACTGCCGATGCTACCACCAACTACAACTGAGCCACTCACCCCTGTGCTCGGGTCCAATGACTCGACAACAGGAGCCACTGCCCCAATCCCCTCTGTCGCGCGACGATCGCCGTCGTCCCCAACCGTCTGTGCATGGCCTTGTCCGCCATCGCCGCCGCCCGCTACGACTGCACCTGCATCTGGGGCAACCTCTACTGGTCTCTGATCCCCCATTTCAACCTCCATGGGTCCTCCCTCGTCCTCCGGACGATCGACAACTTCTCCTCCGCCGCCCCCGTCACTGTGGTCTGCCATGGATGAGTGTGGGTGTTTTGGATTCCTGGATTTCGAAGTAAATCAAGGGTTTGGGGTTGAGAGTTTGAGAGAGAATAGACTTAAGGGGAGTTCGAAACTGCTGTGAGCGGTTTCAGAACGTCCCCGTCGTTTAAAAGGGAAGAAAGCAGGCACGGGCCGGGTCTGGGCTTGTTTTAGATTCAGGCCCTGACCGAAACCCTCGCGCGATGGTTTGACTTGCTCGCGCGATGGTCCAACTGGGCCATTGACCGGTTTCAGTCTCTGGTTCGGCCCAATCTCAGGTGCAACCGTGACAATGGCCCACAAGCTTTTCTTGGGTCTTACAAATAATTTTGGATCTCTACAAAATATTCATGATCAAAGGTGTTTTATATCCCCAGCAGTGGTTTGCCCCACGCAAAATCCATTTTCCAATCAGCGACGATCCATCCGTCCAAATTCAAATTAGCGACGATCCATCCGTCCAAATTCCAAATTAGCGACGATCCAACCGTCCATTTTCCAATCAGCGACGATCCATCCGTCCAATTTCAAATTCAGCGACGATCCAACCGTCCATTTTCAAATCAGCGACGATCCATCCATCCGATTTCAAATTCAGCGACGATCGAACCGTCCATTTTCAAATCAGCGATGATCCATCCGTCCGATTTCAATTCAGCGACGATCCATCCGTCCAAATTCAAATCAGCGACGATCCATCTGTCCAAATTCCAAATCAGCGACGATCCATCCGTCCAAATTCAAATCAGAGACGATCCATCCGTCCAATTTCAAAAGCGGCGATCTGACAGTCCAATCCCTTGGTGCACGGTATTTGTACATACTGTCTTGCACTTTTCCAATTAATTGGCATTTGGGTGAATTTGATGGGTGTCTAGAAATCTTTGACGTTACCCGTACCGACTAATGGTGCTCCGTGTGCCGTCAAAGAGGGACTACTGTAGACACCCCAATCTGATTTCCCAATCATTTTATCTCTTTTTTAGTTTCTTGTTCCCCCGATGATGAATCAGGTCGCGAACAGTATTGAATGAAATGGCTTGAGTTTGGCGTGTGTGGAACCCATCCCTGACCCCGAAGCCTTTAAACCCTAAACCTTGACTAAGGGTTTGACTCTTGCGCGACTTACTGAGACTCTCGCGCGATGCTCTACTTGCCGGGTGGTGGTCAAAGTCAAAGTTTGACTAATTAACCATCGAGGGGAAACTAGAACCCTCGCGTGACGATCTCAATCCATCGCGCGATGGTCGACACCTGTCGTATCCAGCTGGATTTTTTGATGATGAGGCGTCTGCAGGTCCATGTGACCCTGTTCCATTTTCTGAACGGCGTTTGTAGGGCCACCCTTGCACCACCTAAACCCCCACTCTCCCATCAACTTTGCACCCTACTTCTCTAGCAAGTAAGTGCAGCCAGCATTGTTGGCTGGCTGCATGACCTTGTCTAGCCACCAACTACCCCTCCATTTCTCCTATAAAAGACCCCCTTTTTTCTCTTTCAAAGGGTTGCAAAAGAAACTTTCAAAAAAAAAAGAGAAGCAAGAACAATAAGTTTGATACTTCTCTCAACTCCAAATCACTCTCACACATCCATTTACTAAGCCACACCATCTCATTCAAGCCATACTCAAGACATTCAAACAAAGGTATAACTCTTGTTATTCACTGTTTTGACCCCTGAGGGGGGCTGACAGGGCCAAGGTTGGTAATCAATACCAGTCTTGGTCCTAAGGCCAGCAAATTTACAAGTTACTGTGGACAGGCCAACCCACGCGCGAGGCACCCGCTCTATCGCGCGATGCTTCTGGCTCGTGCAATATGGTCCTCGCGGGGATGAGCCCCTGATCCATGCCTATTCATGTGGTTATTCACCTTTTATTAAAAGTATCTAGCATATTTCACTGATCATGCATGTTAAAAATGTGTAGACTAGTCTAGTTTGTTCGTCAGCTTACTTTGGAATGCCCCTGGGTTGCTTCTGAATATGTTTTAGAGCCCAGGCATGTAAAGCAATTCCTGGAAGTCCAGTCAGAACAATCGCGCGATGGATTGACATCGTCGCGCGATAGTTCTCCAATTTCCAGTAATTGCCCTTACATGGGCAGTTAGGCTCTTGGCCTCACTTTTGACACCCTCACTGTTTAAGGGTTGTATTTTGTTCCAGTTGATTCTGATTGTAATAACGTCTTACTTTCAATACCTATAAACTGCCTGGTTTGATCCTGGGTGTGCACTGGTCCTTCCAGAGCCCAGAAGGAGATAAAATTCAACCTAATGATGAGACGTCAACACTCGCGCGATGGTTTGAGTATATCGCGCGATGGTTTGCTTGCATGCATAATTCCTGTGCATGCAGGTTGGCCACTGTTCGCAATAAACTTAAAGCCATCGTACTGTTCTGACATCCCGAAATTAGTGTTGAATATTATCTCATTTATTCTTTATTGTTTCATGTATTCATGTCAAACATCTATCACATCCTGCAAACTGCTACAGTTTTTAATCCCCAATTAACTATTCCCCACCCTAATTGGTTAGAAATTGATTAATAAAACGGAATCGCAAAAACAAACATTTTTGCAAATGCTTTAGTAGAGACCGATCTCCAGATTGGGTGAGAGGGGTGCCATAAAACCCTTCCCCTCTCGTAACCTAGCTCCCGAACCCAGATATGGTTATGACGGACTGGTTCCTTAAACTTTTTCAAATCGAACAGCGCGGCAAGTGCTTCGAAATACGGTTCCTTGGGTGACGGACCTTCAAATCCAAGTGGCGACTCTGTATCTTCGCAAGCGCTTGTCGTCTAGCTTTAAAAGCGCTCCCGCGAACCGGTAGCATTTTTCTCTTCTCTAGGAAGGGAACGAAATCCCCTTGCCAAAGGAAAGAAAACCGGGGCAAATCCCATTTGCCCACACTCACAAGGAACACCCACCTAACCAATCAAGCACTCCTACTCGGGCGAACCAAGCGCGCACAAGAACGGACTCCGGCAACCACATCTACAAACTAATCCACAAACCCGAGACGCACATCAGTGACGAAACACCACGACTACGTGATGGATGGAGGAGGAGGTGTGGCGGTGGAGAAGACATGCAAGAGAGTCTAGGCAGCTGGAAGCATAGGAGTACGGCGAGAGTGGAGGACGGTGAAAGGAGAAGATACATCTCTGATCAAATTGATGGAGAGAAAGCCTGAGAAGAGAGGAAAGGAATGTTAGGAATTGAACTTGTGGGCACGCGCCCCAAAATTTCTCAATTTTGTTGTTTGAAAATCGGGTGCGGCCCTCTTTGAAAAAGCGCGGCGAGACACTTCGATTCAGAGTCGCCACTTGGGTTTTAGCGATGAAATACCCAAGGAACCGAACTTGAAAACGCTTGCTACGTTTGTTTGATTTTTGAAAAAGGCTTGTAGACTGGACCGTCGTCACCTTCGATATCTGAGGTTCGGGAGCCAGGTTACGAGAGAGGAAGGGTTTTATGGGACCCCTCTCGCCCAATCCGGAGATCGGTCTCTACTCTGGCATTTTTGTAAAATGTTTGCGTTTTTCTCTCATTGATCATCTTTTAGCCAGTTAGGGTGGGGGAACAGTTAATAGGGATTAAGATTGTAACATGTTGCAATTTTGTGATAAAATGTTTATGGATGATGATTTGCTTGAATCAATAGATGAATTATAGATTGAGAACAAGCACTGAGAGCAATTTAAACAGAATGGGGTACGCTGTCTTTCAGAGATGTGAGCAGACAACTTACCAATATGCACTGGCCAGACCATTGCATATCGACACAACCTGCGCACACCACCTCAAGACTGGCGTACACCACTCCTTTTCACTCACAGTCTTTGTTTGCAACCCCTTTGGGCTCTGGAATGGACCAGTGCACACCCATGACAAACCACGCAGTTTATAATGCAGTCATATTTACAGATACAAATATAAGAAACGGCTTGAAGCCATGAAATCAGACAAGAAATCCCATAAACAGAGTGGGGAGATAACAAGAGGCCAAGATTGAACTATGCTGCAAGGGCCAGCCACTGGTCCTTAGTATAAAAGCTGTACGCCGCTCTTGAGAGGCCGTACGCCGCTCTTGAGAGGCCGTACGCCAGTTATGCCATTTATCCAGTGCTTGGCTTTACATCATCTGGGCTCTGGAACATGACCAGAAGTAACCCAGAGGCCTTCTAAAGCGAGAAGAAGCAAGTATTGAAAGCTACAGCTAACCATTCTAGGATACAGAAAGCTATAAAATTGGTTATTAGCATGTTATAAGGTGATGAACATAAAATATAAGCAAGAAACAGACGACCCATGATCCCCATGCCAGTAATGCGCGTACCGCAATGACTGGCGTACGGCCTAAAGGTACTAGCGTGCGCCACGTTTCACTTTGTTCGATTGTTTTATTTTACCAATCTAAGGCCAGGACTAGTATTGGTTACTAGCCTGGACCTTTAAGGTTCCCCTCAGGGGTCAAAAACAGAAAACCACACAAAGGTGGTATACCTTTTGTGTTGAGGTTTGAAGGTGGTTTTGAGCTTTGAGGTTGAAGATGGAGGTTGGATGGTGACTGAATGGTAGGGTGGGTGTGAGGTGGTTCTCTACTTCTTACTCTTTTAATGGAGGAGAAGAGAGAGAACAAGAGAGAGGACAAGAGTGGACTGAGAGAGGGTAGTCAGCTGGGGTTAAGGGCTGGTTAGGTTAAGGAGAGGAGGTTCCCATGCATTAAATGCATGGGACTAGGTGATGGGGGATGTAAGAGAGAGAGGGGGATGTCCCTACAGAATATAATCATCAAGGGGACTGTTCCCCTGTACTGGGCGGTTGTAAAGTCTCGAGCACGTGATAGAAAGGTGGTGATTTGACTGGCTTTGACCGGCGTGCTCGAGATGTTTACCTGCGTGGGCCAGTTATAACTGAGTCAACGATCGATGACCGACACGTGGCAGTTCACTGGCACACGCCAAGAGAACACTGGCGTAAGCAAGTAGGGTTTTGTTGGGGCCATCTGGCTTGAAGGGTTTGGAGTGGAATTCGAAAGGGTTTGAATGAGGGAATGTCCAAAGTACAAAGCTCAAGACCTGCCATCGACCTCGGAATGTTCTTGACCTTTAATTATCATTGGGGCAACAAAAGACCGTAAATAAGCTAATCCGAATAGTCCAGGATAGGGTGTCTACAGAACTCCTTGTTCAACTCACAACGCCCCACGGATCTTGGAAACTAGGATCACAGAAATCGCAAGCAAATAAAAAATAGTGCTTAATGAACAAGAAAAGAAAGAACACAAGATATACGTGGAAAACCTCAACGCGAGAAAAAACCACGAGAGCCATACCAGTCCACTATGATATCGAATCAAGAGTACAAGTCTCCTCGCAATCTCTCTGAGACTTGCGTTTTCTCTCGCCTCTCTCTGTTTTTCTCTAAAAACACGTTAAAATTACACCACAAGTCCTTAAAATAGCATTTTCGCTGGGGCTCCGCCCCTACACCCCCGGGCTTAACCACTACTGAAGGTTGTCTGCACCCCTAACAATCTCCTACATGAAGATAACTGAAGCATCAACAAAAATACAACCACAAACCCAAGTATTCTCAATCAATGTCGACGTAGTCATCTGAACCCTCTTAGTGTGTCTCCAGCCCCATCATCTTTTTCAAACATGAAGGCCAACTGAAGTTGAACATAATTTCAATTTCTCAATAATAACAGGCTTGGTCAACATATCTGCTGGATTTTTGTTTCCCAAAATCTTCTTTAGTAACAAATCCCCATCCTCCAAAAGTGAACGAATGAAATGGTACCTGAAATCGATGTGTTTCATCCTAGCATGGAACACTGGATATTTGGCAAGGTGTATAGCACTTTAGCTGTCACTGAAAAGAAAGCAGTTCTCTTGCTTCAAACCCAACTCCTCCAAAAAACTCTTCAACCAAATCATCTCCTTTGTAGCCTTAGTCACGGCCACATACTCAGCTTTTCTCTTGGATAATGTCACCATTTTCTTCAGACGTGAAGCCCAACTCATCGCTGTTGAACCAACGGTATAAACATACCCTGTGGTACTTCGTCGCGTATCCTGATCACCGGCAAAGTCTGCATCCACATATCCCTGTATTGTCAACTTCCCTCTCCCAAAACAAAATGGCAAATCAGTGGTACCTCTCAAGTAATGCAAGACCCACTTGACTGCTTCCCAATGCTATTTCCTTGGATTGCTAGCAAACCTGCTTACAACTCCCACTGCATGGCCAATATCTGGTCTCGTGCACACCATCGCATGCATCAGGCTACCAATGACCGAGGCATAAGGAACCTTGGCCATGTACTCCTTCTCTGCATCTGTTTTGGGTGATTGACCCTGAGAAAGTTTGAAGTGACTTCCCAAGGGCGTGCTAACTGCCTTAGCACTCTGCATATTGAACCTTTCCAGAACACATTCAATATACTCAGCCTGACTCAATCGCAAGATCCTCTGAGCCATATCCCTGCTAATTCTCATCCCAAGTATCTGCTTTACTACACCCAGATCCTTCATAGCAAACTCTGTTGCCAACTGTTGCTTCAAATAGTTTATCTCCCTAACACAGGATCCGACTACAAGCATATTGTCAACATAAAGCAATAAAACAATGTAACTGGATTCAAACCTCTTGAAGTAACAACAGTGATCTGCATTGCCGCTCTTGTAGCCGTTGCACTGCATAAAACCATCAAATTTTCTGTACCACTGTCTCAGAGCCTGTTTCAAACCATATAGACTCTTCTTGAGTCTACACACCATCTCTTTTTCCTTTCTCAATGAAGCCAACAGGTTGCTTCATGTAGATTTCTTCATTTAAGTCACCATGAAGAAATGCAGTTTTCACATCTAACTGCTCAAGGAAAAGGTTTTCAGTAGCAACGAAATTCAACACCACTCTGATAGTGATGTGTTTCATAACTGGGAAAAATATCTCTGTATAATCAATCCCTTGTTTCTGTTGAAAGCCCTTTACTGCCAATCTAGCCTTGTACCTCTTTTTACCATCACTTTCTTGCTTAATCTGAAAAACCCATTAATTATGCAAAGCCTTCTTTCCTGCAGGAAGAGTAGCCAAATCCGAAGTTTTGTTGGAGTAAAGAAAATCCATCTCATCCTGCATGGCATGCTCCCACTTGGCTGACTCACTAACCTGCAAAGCCTCATCATAGCACTCTGGTTCTCCACTGTCTGTCAAAAGCAAGTAATCTAACGTTGAAAGGTACTTGGGTTTAGGTTTGGGTACCCTGGTTGACCTACTCAAATCTCTGACCGGTGAGCTAGACTTTGTCTCTGGAACTGCCTCATCTGAAACTGCCCCATTTGTCCTACTAGAACTTGGCTTAACCCTCTATCATCTGAAAGATCCTTTAACCCAAAGTAGTTTGAAGTGTCCCCATCTGTAGTGCCACTCCCACTGTTCTATTTGTTGTCCCTATCTTTGTACATTACCCTTTCATTAAATACAATGTCCCTGCTTCTGATTATCTTCCTGTTTTTATAATCAAAAAATCGATAACCAAATTAATCACCGCCATACCCAATGAACGTACACTTTTGCGATTTAGGATCAAGCTTATCCCTTTCCTTATCGCTAATATGCACATAAGACACGCAACCAAAAACCCGTAAATGTGAAAGAGTTACCTTTTTGCCACTCCAAACCTCTTCCGGTATCCTAAAGTTCAACGGAACTGATGGCCCATGATTGATCAAATATGCTGCTGTGCTAACTGCATCTGCCCAAAACTCCTCAGGCAAACCTGCGTGTATCCGCATGCTCCTCGCAAGCTCAGTCAAAGTCCTGTTCATCATTTTTGCGATGCCATTATGTTGTAGAGTCCTTGGGGGTGTCCTCTCTAAATGAATCCTGTAAAGAGCGCAGGCTTTCTTGAACACACCCAACTCATACTCTCTGCCATTATCAGACCTCAACCGCTTCACTTTCAAATTTGTTTCATTCTCAACCATGGCTTTCCACATCTTGAAGACCTCAAAGACCTCTGACTTCTGCTTCATGAAGAATACCCAAACCTTCCTTGAGTGATCGTCAACAAAAGTAACGAAGTAGTAAGAATCGCCAAGAGAACGCACAGTATCTTTACCCCAAACATCTGTATGGACAAGTTCTAGTTTTTGAGCCCTGGGAGGCCTGCCACCTTTCTGAAAGCTAACCCGTTTCTGTTTGCCGAAGATGCAATCTTCACAGATGTCAATATCCACTGACTCTAACCCTGGTAGCTTCCCATTAGTCTGCAAAACTTTCATTCCCTTCTCATTCATATGTCCAAGTCTATTGTGCCACAGATCTGAACCTTTCTTGCTGTCTGCAACTGCAAGTGTGTCACTACCATGTGAAGTCAAGTAAGTGAAGCAACTTTCTTCACTTTAGCCACCACCATGGTACCACTGGAGAATTTCCACATGTCTCCTGTGAATGTCGATGTATAACTCACTGCAGCAAGTTGCCCAACCGAAACAAGATTCCTCTTCAAATTCGAAATGTGTCTGACATCCTTCAGATACCATTTGAACCCCCGCATAGTAATCTGAACATCACCTCTTCCCACAATAGTACACGGCTAATCGTCGCCCAAGTATACTTTCCCAAAATCCCCTGCTACATAGTTGTGCAAAACCTCCCTATTAGTAGTGGCATGGAATGAGGCACCTGAATCAATAACCTATGAATCGGTGTCGCTATTCAAAGCAAGAATAAGTGCATCGTGCATAACATGAGCCTGCTGATCATCCCTATTCATCTACGGTGATTTGCAAGTTTGTGACATATGGCCTGTCTGACCACAATTTCAACATTCACCTTTAATGGGCTGAACTTGGAAAGCCTGAGATTTACCTTGATTTCCCTTGCTGCCCTTCGACTTCGACTTATTTCTGTTCTGATTCTGAGCACCCTTACTCTGGCTTCTGCCCCTCTGCTGCTGAAAACTTAAGGCTGAACCCGAAGTTCCTGAACCTGAACAATCAATTGAATTTCTTCTGACCTCCTCTGTCAAAATCAAACTAACAACCTCACTTAGTTTAAACTTTTCTTTCCCAGCCGAATTACTTACTGCAGTAACCGTACCCTGCCAGGTCTCTGGCAATTGAGACAGAATCAACAATGCTTGAACCTCATCATCAAACTCGATATCGACAAACGAAAGTTGATCAACAATCGTATTGAACTCACTGAGGTGTGACATAAAGGAAACCCCTTCTGCCATAGACAGGTTGAAAAGTTTTTTCATAAGATGTACCTTATTCACAACAGACGGTTGCTTGTACATCTTAGATAGCGCTTCTATAAGATCCTCTGTCGTTTTCTCCTTCAATATGTTGTGGGTTACTGCCTTAGAAAGGGAAAGACGAATAACTCCTAACGCCTTTCTATCAAGAACATCCCAATCCGCATCTTTTTCTTTAGCCCTCTTTCCTTTCGCTTTACCCTGCAACAGATGGTAAAGATCCTTTTGATACAGAGAGTCCTCTATCTGCGTCTTCCAGTACACGAAGTCTGACCCGTCAAACTTTGCTATCTTCTGACTGCCTTCTTCAGAATCCATCGCTCCCACTTAAACCCTAGGCTGCCCGAACAAGATTAAACCCTAACCTGTCGAACAAAACTCTACCGCAACCTGCTGCTTTGATACCAATTGTTAGGACTTGAACTCCTTGTTCAACTCACAATGCCCTACGGGTCCTATGTGAAAATTACATCACAAGTCCTTAAAATATCATTTTCGCTGGGGCTCTGCCCTAACACCCCCGGGCTAATCCATTGCTGAAGGTTGTCTTCACCCCTAACACGAAAAGCCCCCTCCTGCCACCCCATCTAGGGTAGAAACCCAAGGGGCCGGGGAGGGAGGGGAGGGGAAGGGAATTAGTAGGACATTTCCTATGAAGCCGTGGAGTTTAGTTATAGATAATTAAGGATGTCATTGCTCCAATTTGGCAAGAGATTAACTTTATAAGTGGTATATCAATGGTGCGCTATTTAGCCTAATATAGTTAGGAACTGCTAAACATCATTCCAATTTGGCATCAAATCATACAGCTAAACCTATCAATAGTTGTCATGTTGGGCGTCGAAGAGAAAAAAGTGGGTATGAGAATATGAGCATCAGTAATGATTTCCACACAGATTTTTGTGCACATACATTTTTGTGGGGCTCATGTTGGGGTCCCACAAAATGATTCGAACTACTCATCTTTTTAAAAATATTTTTTGGAGGATTTCTGTAAAAAATCAGCACCAACGAATATTGGTAAGAGTTTTCTCAGAAATCGTAGGGCAAAACAGAATGTTTTAAAAAAAATGAGCAGTTCGAACATTTTGTGGGACCCCGACATGAGCCCCACAAAAATATATGTGCACAACATGTGCACAAAAATATGTACAAGTAGCACTGTTTGGAATATAGGGAATAGAGAGATAGACAGTCACAGGGGAAACAAAGTCGATATGCTGAGGCCTCAATGCTACAAATCCTAGCACGTAGTCAAGGACGGAGAAGATAAAGAGATCAATTGAGGCTTGCTTGACATTGTTGGGAGGTCATGATTACCATGTTTATTTTGGAATTTTAGATTTGGGATTTTTTCTCTGTGCATGATCCCCAATAAATTTTTTCTTAATTACTACTTTCATTTTTTTTTTTATCTATCTATCTCCACTCATTATCCAAAATTTAAATCCAAAATTCCAAAATGAATAGGAACTATTAGTGATTCTTTGAAAAAGTCGTGCATGCTAAGAGCAAATTGAGGGATGGTGTTGTGCTGTGCACCTCCGAGTTGTCGGATTGTGCATCCGACGGCTCGGATCTCATCTTGACAATGAACGGCTCTCATTTGTTGGTTGTTGAGATGAGATCCCAGCCGTCGAATGCATAATCCGATGGCTCAGAGGTGCGCAGCACGGCGCACCTCACTATACAGCACCAATCCGAAGTCCGCTAAGAGCATCCACAATGGGTTTGATATATATGTGTGTTAACATGTGTATTAGGACAAAAATGGATTCCACAAGTGTGTGATAAATATTGCTAATGTAAGAATGTGTTAGATTAACATCCGCAATGAGTTTGGTAAATTTGTGTTTTAAAATATTTGTTAGGATAAAAAATAGGTCCCGCAAGTGTGTATTATGAGTAGTGGGCAATTTTTTTATGGTTGGAGTTTAAATTTATAGAGATGAATCCCACTTATTGTCTGATTGTTTGCAGGTTCTCAGCAGCGATGGTGAAAGCTCGTTGATGGCAGGTCGAGCCGATCCTGTAGCGGGAGTGTGGTCCTTTGGCGATCATCTATATTCCACCCACCTCCGGTTCGGAGGCTTGGGTTCTACATCGTAGTTATAGTTGATTTGTGTAGGTTGGGGAGAGTATACTTTATTTTCGTTGTTTGTTTTGGCCTATGAGCTACACAGTTTGTATCTGTTTTCCTTAACTATATGAATTGCGTTTTTTCCCCAAAAAAAAAATTATTTGTTAGCATATTTGCCGGATTCGGGGGGGCCTACTGCCCCCAACGCACAGCATGGCCATCAGCCCCCAAAGCTACACCATTTTTGATCAAGCTACGATCCAAATATATCCATTAATCCCCAATTGGTTCCCAAGTCCCAACCAGTGGTTATTGGTTCTTTTATTGCCTCATTCTCCTCTTTAGCTAGTTTTAGTTTTTCCGTTGCTCATGAATGCAATGACAATCTTATATAAAAAAGAAAGATACAACGGAAAAAAAAGGAGGAGGAGGAAAGATATTAGTAAAACTTTGCTATTCAAAAAAAAATAAGACCATATTCCGAAATAAATATTATGATATATTATTTTTTCGACAACTTAATGTCTAGCTAATCCGTATCTCGATTAATCTTTGGAAACCCAATTTCACCGTTCACATCTATCCATAAAAAAAGTGCTTAACTAAGTACTAAAAAAATAGGCAACTAACCAAAATGCATAACTATTTTGGGATTTTATAGTCCACTACTATCCGAAGCATGAACAACAATATGCGTACTATCATCCAAAACTACGAGTATCACATACTTCAACCAAACACTCTAGTGTAACTAACCAAAAAATGCATAATAAAAACTTAAATATGCATAACATACAACAATATTTGATTAATATTTTTTTAACCGGAATCATCTCTAGTAGATGGTGGGATTGAGTTTTCATTAATTAATCAAGATGCATATGATAAGGATAAACTAACCTCCCAAGGTCAACCTAGGCAAGGAAGCCCAACACAATACGAAGGTCCATGTAGGGGGCCTAATAACACGAAGCTTAGCTTGAAGAGCTGAACTCAGTGGACCAGCCCGGGGAAAGAGGTCAACCTATGAGCACAACTCATATCCAGCTCACCCAAGGGGCCAAGCCTAAGAACCGTTGCATTCAGCTCGGCCTTAGAGTTGGGTGAGTAAGGGAAGTGGTTAGTCAGCCACTTGAAACCAATCACTATAAAATACTCTGCAGAGGGAATTCATACAGTCTAGAAGACTCCCTAAACAACCAAGGTCTTATCCCATAGGAAAAGATAAGCACCAAAGATCCCATGGGATAAACCTCTAAGAACTTATATGTCACAAGGACTCTTGATCTATATAAGAATCAAAGAGTCCTGAGCTAGGAAGGACACTCCAAAGCTCATCAAACTCGTCATGTATGGATAAGCCCAAAGAGTCCTAGTCCCAATGGAGATCTTAGCACCATAAGGACTCTTAGTCTTGATAGTAATCGAAGAGTCCAAAGGTGAAAGGACTCCTCAAACCTGATAAGGGTCAGGGGAGACCTAAGGTGAGGAGGACACTCCAACACGTATCTATACCTGCCACGAGCGGATGAGACTTAAGAGTCCCAGTCCAAAGGGATTTCTCCCAAGATGCCTATATAAAGATCACACCTCCATATCACAAAGATAAGCAACTTTGCCACTGCGACACAATATACCCCACCCCTTGCGTTGTTGTGTTTCCCATACCTTGCGACACAACTTACTCCACAATCCCCTTCACCCCAACGACCCCCATATTGCTATGACCAACACCGACACCACAAACTCATCCCACACATGGCCACACACCACCAAATATGTCACATATAGCTCAGAAATCACAACACTCAAGTCCACTATACGACTTTCAAGGAACAGACGATTTTCCATGCCATAAGGTATACCATTCGATCATAAATAGCACATAAACACCCACATCACACTTATTCACCACAAAACATGTAGAAGATGAGAGAAATCCCTACCAAAGTGGGTTTTGAACAAAACCCTAAGTCCACCAAGAGGAAAAAGCCCAAATCTTCCGAGAACAAGCTATTCCCAAGCTTAGATGCAAGATCTAGAGAGAATATTACCCAAAAACATGAATAATAAGCAAAGATCAACAAGTGATTGAAAGGAGAGAGAGAAAAACGTGGGTGAGAGCCAAAAAGTTGGAAAAAGAACACCAAACTTACCTCTTGTTCACCAAATGTGAGATTCAAGTGATTTTGAGGTTGGAAACCCTTGGATCTTGAAGATTTGAGGTTGAAATCAAGAGCTTTGGGTGAGATTGGAGTTGGGCAGGTGAGAGGGGGTGTTTCTAGGGTTATTTCGTGGGTTTTGAATGTGGGAAATGACAAAAGGAGGGTATTTATAGAGGTCCAAAAAGTGTGCTGAAAGTTGCAGAAAAACACACTATGTACCGGTACAGGAAAATCCCGTACCGGTTCAAGAGCCTTCAAAATGCAAAAAAATACAAGCTCTGAGCATTATGTACCGGTACAGGAAAAACCCATACCGGTTCATGCTGGACAGAAAAATGAATTTTTTGTAACTTTTACCAAAATCAACCCTACTTGTTACCAACACCTCCAAACATCATCACAACATCAAAACTCACCTTTTATCATTCCCCAAGTGTCTGATACACCACAATTAACATATATCCATACATCCCACAAACAAACACACAACTTTATTAATAATTCCGATTCCTTTTAAGTATTAAACGATTTTCAAAATTTTAATTATTTACGGGCCTCTACAATCTATCCTCCTTAAAGAAATTTCGTCCCGAAATTTACAATCCAAGTCAAACATACTCATGCATCAGATAATCATGTTCATACCGCCACACAAGTCATGAAACAATTAAGCTAACAGTTATGAAATTGAAATTCGGAACTCACATCAATTCAATTTGAAAATAATTGCGGATACTTCTCCCTAACTTCGTCTTCCCTTTCCCACGTCGATTCTTCTTTCCTGAGATTACTCTAGAGAACTCGAACTAACGGAATGGTCTTACCCCTTAAAACTTGGTTACGCGAATCTAGGATACGTATCGGCTCTTCTCCGTAAGATACATCGGCTTCCAACTCTAGTTTGGACCACTCTAGAATGTGTGATGGATCCGGCTCATACTTTCGCAACATCGACACATGAAATACGTCATGAACTCCCGATAACCTCGGTGGCAATGCTAATCGATATGCCACTTCCTCGATCTTCTCGATGATATCAAACGGTCCGATAAAATGCAATGACAGCTTGCCTTTTCGACCAAAACGGGATAGTCCCCGACGAGGTGATACCTTAAGGAACACATGATTCCCCACTTCGAACGACAAAGGTCGGCGACGACGATCGGCATAACTCTTTTGCCTACTTTGTGCAGTTAACAATCGTTGACGAATCACTTTGACTTGCTCGGTGGTTCTTTTTTGCGCTTCAAGAAGCCGTCGACGAATCGCTTTCATACTTTCGGAGGTCTCTTTGATCAAATCCGGCCCAATTAACGTAGCCTCGCCCAGCTCGGTCCAACAAATAGGTGATCGACACGGCCTCCCATACGAAGCTTCATATGGTGCCATCTCGATACTAGATTGGTAGCTATTATTGAATGCGAATTCGACTAACGGTAGACGATCTTCCCAACTACCCCGAAAATCCATAACACAAGCCCGAAGCATATCTTCTAGAATTTGGATCGTTCTCTTGGATTGCCCATCCGTTTGAGGATGATACGCGGTGCTGAATAAGAGACTGGTGCCAAGAGCAGACTGCAGACTTTGCCAAAAACGCGCGGTAAATCTTGGATCTCGGTCTGATACGATGGAAACGGGAATTCCATGAAGACGGATAATCTCACGGATGTACAAACGACTAAGCGTTTCAATTGAATCCGAAACTTGAATCGGTAAGAAATGTGCGGATTTGGTCAATCGATCGACTATCACCCAAATGGCATCATGCCCCCTCAGTGACTTCGGTAAACCGGTAACGAAATCCATGGTCACGTTCTCCCACTTCCACTCGGCCACTGGTAACGGTTGTAACTCCCCCGCGGGTCGTTGATGCTCGGCTTTCACTTGTTGACACGTAAGGCATTTGGATATGAAAACGACGACGTCCCTCTTCATTCCCGGCCACCAAAATTGTCTACGCAAGTCATGATACATTTTTGTTCCCCCCGGATGTACCGCTAATGGTGAATGATGAAATTCTCTCAAAATTTCCTCCCGACACGATATGGGTACGAACAATTTTCCTTGGTATTGCAACCCTTGATCAGCATGAATCATCCACCCCTCTCGAGCCTTTCCGCTAAGAAACTTGGTGCGAAACTCTCCCGCTTCTTCATCCTGCTGTTGGGGTTCAATTACTCGGGTCGATAAGGTCGATTGAACGGTTAAGTTACATAAGGTGACTCCCTCTCGAACTTCCTCAAAATGCAAGGCATAGGTGCCCAAATTGTTTGTCATCTTCCGTTCATAAATGGCTAGGTTCGCAAGGTGTGTCAATTTTCTACTCAATGCATCCGCTACCACGTTTGCCTTCCCCGGATGATATTGCAACTCAAAGTCGTAGTCTTCTAAGTGCTCCATCCATCAACGTTGTCGCAAATTTAGCTCCTTTTGAGAAAACAAGTACTTTAAACTCTTGTGATCGGAAAATACTTCGAATCTTTCACCGTAAAGGTAATGGCGCCAACCCTTCAAGGCAAAAACGACGGCCGCTAGTTCCAAGTCATGGGTAGGGTAGTTCCGCTCGTGAGTTTTCAATTGCCGTGATCTGTACGCTACCACTCGCCCCATTTGCATCAACACGCACCCCAATCCCTCTTTCGAAGCATCGCAGTACACGGAATATCCGACTCCTCGTTCAAGCACAACCAATACCGGCGCGATTGTCAACCTTCTCTTCAATTGCTCAAAGGCCTTCTCACACGCATCACTCTAAACAAAACGAGTCCCCTTACGAGTCAATTTGGTCATCGGAGTTGCTAGACGAGAAAAATCAAGGACAAAACGACGGTAGTAACCGGCCAAACCCAAGAAACTACGAATTTCGAATATACTCTTCGGTCGTTGCCAATTCATTACGGACTCTATCTTCCCCAGATCAACGAACACCCATCCTTCGAGACAACGTGACCCAAAAATTTGACTTCGGATAGCCAAAACTCACACTTGCTAAGTTTAGCATACAATCGGTGCTCTCTCAAGAGTTCAAGAACAATAAAAAGGTGGGTTTTATGTTCCTCCTCTGAAGGCGAATAGATAATGATATCGTCAACGAAGACTACCACAAAACGATCAAGATAGGCACGAAAAATGCGGTTCATCAAGTCCATGAAGGTCGCCGGTGCGTTCGTCAATCCAAAGGGCATAACCACGAATTCGTAATGGCCATATCGAGTACGAAAAGCGGTTTTTGGAATGTTCTCTCTCCGAACCCTCAATTGATGGTAACCAGACCTCAAGTCGATCTTAGAAAAACACATTGCACCTCGAAGTTGATCGAATAAATCGTCGATTCTAGGCATAGGGTACTTATTCTTAATGGTGACACGGTTTAATTTTCGATAGTCGATGCACAAACGAAGCGACCCATCCTTCTTCGGTGCAAACAAAGCCGGTGCTCCCCACGGCGACGTACTCGGACGGATAAAGCCCAAATTCTCCAATTCATGCAACTGAGTCTTCAATTCCCTTAACTCGGCAGGCGCGAAACGATAAGGAGGTACGGAGATGGGAGCGGTGCTAGGAAGTAAATCGATGGTGAACTCAATCTCTCTCTCGGGTGGCAAATCAGGTAACTCCTCCAGAAATACATCCGGAAAATCACAGACAACAAGGGGCAACTCCCCACGTGCGGACACATCCTCATCTAAGGCCAAGCTCGCTAATAAGGCGTACACCGCTTCTTGATTCCTAGATCCACACAAATATGGTTCTAACGGCTCCCGACGCTCCCCAAAGAACTCAAAACAAGAACCCTCAGGTGGACAGATGCGGATCCGACGCTTGAAGCAATCTATGGTTGCGTGATACGTAGATAGCCAATCCATGCCCAAAATGAGGTCGAACCCCGACATGTTCAACACAATGAAATCAAAGGTAAAACGACGATCTCGAATAATGAGCTCACAATTTCGGCAAATACGATCTAACGGTGATCTACCCCCTATGGGTGTCTCAACATACAAAGGAGGGTCGATACTTTCAATTTCCAATTCTAATGCACACGCAAAAGATGCAGCGATGAATGAATGTGATGCTCCGGAATCAAATAATACTCTAGCAAAGGAGTTAAAGAATAGAAAGGTACCCTTCACAATTGAAGCCTCCGGGGTTTGAGAAGTGACAGGAGGTGGTGGAAATGGGATTGCAGAAGTGATAGCAAAGGCTCTACCCTGAGTCATCTGACTCTGAACATGTCCACCCCGCTGACCTGAACCCTGTGTAGGCGCCGAAGAACTCGCTCCTTTCTCACTCTGAGATCCCTGAGTTGACATGGTCTGATGAAAATGAGGCGGTTGCTGCCTCTGAGTGCCTCGAAAAGATTTCCGACCAGAACTTTGACCACTCCTCGATTGCTGCACTGAACCTGACTCGCTTCGTGCCCCTTTCCCAAGTGGACAGTTTCTCGCATAATGGTCATTCCTTCCACAAGTATAGCACGTACCCAATAGCCGTGGACACTGTGCACGAATTTGCCCCACTTGGCCACACTCATGACACACGATTGGAGGCCTATTCAAATTTCCCCGAGTTCTAAAAGAAAAAGATGACGGAGGCCTAAAGTTCGATGGACTCTGTGAAGCTGACAATTGATCCCGCTGCCTTTTCCTCCCCTGGCTAAGCTGGAGGAATTTGTCTCAAAGTCCGAGAAGATAAATGCTGGGGGAATCGACTTGGACCGTCTCTGCCTCTATCCTAATGCCAAACTCCTCGACAAGTTCAAAATGCCTGATCTTGCCAAATTTGATGGGAGTGGGGACCCTAAGACCCATCTTTATAGCTACCATGCCGCTATGAAGCTCTTATTAGTTGAACCTGAGGCCATGTCTCAACTGTTTCCTCAAACCCTCTCGGGTCCCGCTTTCCATTGGTTTTTGTCGCTCGACATTGCCAAGCAAAGGACTTGGGAGGACATCGGGGCTATGTTTATTTCGCAATACAGTTACAATTCCAAGCTGAAGATGACAACCCGAGAATTGGAGTCCACTAAAATGGAGGCTAAAGAGTCCTTTGTAGATTTCGTTAAAAGGTGGAGGGCCAAGGACGCTCTTATGACTGATCGCCTAAGCAAAAGGGATCAACTCCGTATCATCTCCCGTAATCTCCAGCCAGATTATGCCAGGCATCTAATTCTTGTTCAAGCATCGGCCAACTTTGAGACCTTCTTCGAATCCGGCCTGGCCATTGAGGACACATTATAAAGCGGAATCCTGTCGAAAGGGGAGCCTTCTAATCCCCCGAAATCAAAGCCTCGCGCTTACTCCGGGAATACCAACGCATTGTTTGGGGCAGGGACTTATTCCAACGCAGCGAACAGTGGCACCAACGCCTCTTCCTCCAATACCACCGATCACATCACCGATGTCAATCAGGTGTAAGCACCGCAGAATAACCGGCTCCGCAATCAGCCTCGCAGCTTCTCTGTATTTGAGCTCCGTTGTCCTCCGTCATGGAGAAATTGATCAAGTCCCCGTCGCAAACCCCTTGACCCAACTCCTCTACCTAAGAACCCTTCACCCAACTTCAAGGCCAATCTTTATTGTGCCTACCACCAAGGGGCCGGTCATCATACAGATTCCTACTTTTGTCTCCACCATGCGATTCAGGATCTCATAGATGAAGGGGCTCTTCAGGCTCCACCTCCACCATCTCAAAAGCCTAACATCCTTTCCAATTTCATGCCGAAGCACAATGTTGCTCCACATATCAACCAAATATCCCTCAGCTCCATTGATATCAGCCCCAACTCCACTATATTTAATCCTACCGACCATATAGCCTCAACAGATCAACCCAGGCCAGTCGTGCCTATGCCCTCTCATTCCGAAGCTGAGATCTTCCATATCCATCTTGAGGAAGGATAGTCGTCCAATTCCAATACACTCTCTGCACGCCTTCATAATGGCGTGTTTGTGCTCAGCGCTTCTATCAGCGATCTTTTCCATCAGTCCATTACCGCTGTTCAGCTAAGTCGTCCTCTTCTATGGATAGCCCGTATTTTGATGTGACAGATTTGAACCCCTCTCCAAGTTTGATGAGCCGCTTTGGGTCTACAATGCCTCTCCTATCGGAATCGTTCGTTGACATGCAAGCCATAGGTTGGGCTATAGCTGATAATGATGATTATGCTACCCCCATCATTAATGCTTGGACTGAGCTTGAATTGGACGGTTTTCCGTAAAACCCTGAGTATGTCCCTTTTGACCATGCTTGGTATGATGCCTGGATGGCTAATTATGAGGCAGCCATGCTTGATCCTTTGGATGGATTCTCGTTGGACTTGCTATTTCAACAGCCTGAGCCTGTTCTGCCTGAGGAGGAGTACTATTGGGATCCCGAGCTTACTTGGCAGTTTCCATTGGGGTTCGACCCTAATCCCTTCCAAGGTTACGCTCTGCCCGACCACGAGATTCAGTTTCTGAAGGATGGTCTTATTTAAGAGGAAACTCGTGTTTTAGGAGAATACTTTTTCCCTTCCACAGTTGATAGGCTTCTCAACTCAGTGACTGACGTCGAGTATGATCCTACCTTTTACATCGTCGACGAGGGACTCCCGCTCCCTGTAGTACCTTATCCACCCGAAGAGAACTGCAGCGTCATGGTTACGGATCTTGTTCCGCCGGCCGATCTTTGGGACGTTGATGACGTAGTCAATATCCAAGTTGGATCTGAGGTTTGGACTGTCAATCGCTCTTTTGCTGATGGAGGGCTTTGGGATGTCCCTTTCGTTGCTAAACCAGAGCTTGTTGAGGAGGCCGCGGTTATTAAAAATCTGGAATTCTGGGAATCGCTGCTGTTGAAAGACTTAGCTGAAGACCTGAGGTTGGACATGGAAGTGCCTGAAGTTTCGCCGGTCTCTGACAAAGGGAAACGCAAACTAGGGGAAGTCTCTGCTGATCTTTGGGATGTTAATCAAGACCCTCAGGTGGTGCCCTCCTTGGGGAACGTTCTCAACGTTACGAGGAGTGGAAGAGTTTTTCAGCCTATTAATCTGCAAGCTGGGGGTTCGTCCAACCCTTCTAATCAAAGGAATGAACCATCTGCTTTCCTAAGGTCTTCACCGTTTGAGGTGCCTACTAGTTCCCCGAATGATGACATGATTCAAAGGCAATTGGAGCGGATTCCCGCTTCCGTATCGCTCTGGGGACTAATCTGTTCCTCTCGCGAACATTGTCAGAAGCTTTGCCACACTCTCTCTTATCTTGAAATTCAACTGGATGTCACGTCCGAAGAGATGATATCTCTTATCCTCCCACCTACTTCTAAGCACACTGTGATCTTCACTGACAAGGATCTGCCAGTCGAAGGGGTCGATCATAATCGCCCCTTGCACATCACTGTTAAATGCCGAGGACTCTCTGTTCCGACTGTCCTTATCGACAATGGTTCGGCGATCAATGTTTGCCCTTTGAGGGTGGCTTACCATTTGGAATTAACTAAGAGGGATTTTGCGCCTTCCAATCTGGCTGTTAAGGCATACGACAGCACTCGTTGTGTGGTTGAGGGTACGCTTACGCTCAAACTTGATGCTGAGGGGTTCGAAATGGATGTCGAGTTCTATGTAGTCGACATCCCTGCCACTTTTAGTCTATTGCTGGGAAGGCCATGGTCCCACAGATCTGATATCATGGTTGTACCGTCTACTCTTCACCAAAAGGTCATATTGGGACTTCCTAAGCTGAAGACTGATTGGCTGGGGTCTTTTAATCAGGGAAGCTTGGAGCAGCTGTTCTATGAGTTCTCCCAAGTGGGTTTGGTTGAAGAAGCTGAGGAGATCGAAGTGTTCATGCTTGGGCCCAACGCCTTCGAGGATCCTACCTCTCTTATCATGGAAGCCAAGGGTAGCATTAGAAATTGCATTTTCAAACTGTGCCTTACTTGCATTGATGACGCCTCTGAGTCTGACACAGAGTCTGTTGGGTCTTCTGAGTCTAAGTCTAACTCTGAGTCGGAGTTTGTGCCTCTCGGCCCTTCACGTCATAGCTTTTATTTTGAGTTTGATTCCCTTGTACTTGGCGACCCTGCAGGATCTTATGAAATGAAGGAATTTTCTTTTGACTACTTGAATGACCTTTCTATAAACTGTGTCGACCCCGACGATGAAGGGATAGATTTCGACGGGGACATTCCCAAGGAAATCCGTGCCCTCATCGAAAGGGAAGATGAAAGGCATGCTCAGCCGTTAAAAGAAGAAATAGTTTTTATAAACTTGAAAGATGAGAGTGATCCCCGAATGGTTCAAGTGGGCTCCATGTTAAACCCAGAGGAGCATTGTGATTTCAAGGGACTGCTCACTGAGTTCAGCGATGTCTTTGCTAGTCTCATCAAGACATGCCTGGTATTGACTCTGAGATAGTGGAGCATCGAATTCCTTTGCTCCCGGATGCTAAGCCAGTGAAGCAGAAGCTCAGACGAATGAGGCAAGACTAGGTGCAGAAAATCAAAGACGAGGTTACCAAGCAGATTGACGCTGGATTTCTGATGGTTTCTCAATATCCTCCGTGGGTGGCCAACATTGTTCTCGTCCCCAAGAAGAACGGCCAAATTCGCGTCTGTGTCGACTTCCGGGACTTGAACAAGGCAAGCCCCAAAGATGAATTTCCCTTGCCACACATCAACGTGATTGTGGATAATACTGCGAAACATGCTTTGCTCTCATTCATGGACGGCTTCTCAGGCTACAACCAGATTTTCATGGCACCTGAAAATCGTGAGAAGACGACTTTCATTACCAAGTGGGGAACTCACTGCTATTTGGTCATGCCGTTTGGTTTGAAGAATGCCGGTCCTACCTACCAGAGAGCTGCTACGACCATTTTACACGACATGATGCACAAAGAGGTTGAGGTGTATGTCGATGACATGATTGCTAAGTCAAAAACCCGAGAAAGATATGTTCCTGTGCTGAGGAAGTTTTTCGAAAGGCTCCGTGAGTTTCGCATGCGTCTCAATCCACAGAAATGTACTTTCGGGGTCACAGCAGGCAAGATGCTTGGTTTCATGATCACTACTCGTGGGATTGAAGTTGATCCATCAAAGATAAAGGCTGTGCTTGAGATGAAGCCACCAGTGTCTAAGAGGGGAGTGCGGAGCTTTTTAGGGAAGGTTCAGTTCATCAACAGATTCATCATCAAGCTAACTTTAACTTGCGAGCCGATGTTTCGTCTACTGAAGAAGAATACCCCGTTTGTATGGTCAGATAGATGTCAAGCGGCCTTTATGTCAACTCAGAACTACTTACAGAACCCACCTGTTTTAATGCCACCAGTGCCTGGGAAACCCCTGATTCTATACTTGTCGGTAAACCCTTCATCAATGGGATGCCTGCTGGCTCAAGAAGGGGACAAGGGAGTCGAGAAGGCCATTTATTACTTGAGTAAGAAGATGGTTGGGTGCGAAGAGCGCTACACCTCTTTGGAGAAAACGTGTTGGGCCCTCGTTTGGGCTTCTAAGAAGTTGAGACACTACATGCCAGCTTACCCAGTGAAGTTGATTTCTCGAATGGATCCTTTCAAGTATCTATTTGAGAAGCCAGCGCTTACTGGTAAGTTAGCACGTTGGTTGCTCTTATTGGCCGAATTCAATCTCGAATATATCACGAGAAAGTCAGTGAAAGGGCGTGCCATTGCAAAATTCTTGGCTAACCACCCTGTGGATGGGCCGGAGGATTCAAATTTTGTGTTCCCAGATGTGGAAGTGCTGACAGTCATCGAAGACGTTTGGACTCTTTACTTCGATGGAGTAGCCAATCATAAAGGGTTTGGAATCGGGGTTTTGCTCGTTACTCCTGACAGTTCGTATATTCCACTTGCATTCAAGCTTAACTTTGATGTTACAAATAACCAAGCTGAATACGAAGCCTATATCGTGGGTATGGAGGCTGCACTCACGCTCGGGATTGAGAAGCTCGAGGTCATTGGGGATTCTAATCTTGTTGTATCTCAGGCCAATGGGGCCTAGAAGGTAAGCAAAGAGAGGTTGAAACTTTACCATCAAGATCTGGAGGGGCTAAATCCTCGTTTCAACAAAGTGACTTTCACTCACATCCCCCGGTTGAAGAACCAGTTTGCCGATGCACTTGCAACCTTGGCCTCCATGATTGAGTTGCCTTTGGGAGTCAAACTTTGCCCTATCTTAATCGAACAGCGGGACTGCCCCGCTTATCAATATGTCAACGCCAGCGATGATGTTGATGATGGCCTACCCTGGTACCATGATATATGAAATTTTATTGAAAGTGGTTTGTATCCGGCCGAAGCCTCTAAAAAGGATCAAACAGTGTTACGGAGGATAGCTGCTCAATACATCATTTATGGTGGGAAGTTGTATCGGAGATCTCATTGTGGAATGCACAAGCTCTGTGTCGACGATGCCGAGGCCGCCGGAATTATGGAGGAAATCCATGAAGGAGTTTGTGGCCCTCACATGAGTGGCGTCAAGGCTATTTCTGGTCTACCATGGAATCTCAGTGTGTGGATTATGTGCGGCGATGTCACAAGTGCCAGATCCATGCCAACCTGATGCATGTTCCACCCTCTAACCTATTTGGCATGGCTTCGCCTTGGCCTTTCTCTATATGGGGTATCGATGTCATCGGCATGGTCAGGCCATCTGCTTCAAACGGTCATAGGTTCATTCTCGTGGCAATTGATTATTTTACCAAATGGGTGGAGGCTGAGTCTTACAAAACCCTGATTGCGGTTCAAGTCGCTCATTTTATTTGAAAGAACATCATCTATCGATATGGTGTTCCACAGGCATTCGTATCGGACATGGGGTTCATTTCCAAGGCAGGGTTTTGGAACTCTTTCAGGAATTCAAGATTCAGATCCATCATTCAACTGTTTATCGCCCTCAAACCAATGGAGCCGTTGAAGCGGCAAACAAAAACGTCGAGACAATCATCAAAAAGTCTACGGAGTCCGCCAGGGACTGGCATGAGCAGCTACCTCTAGCTCTTTGGCGGTATCGAACGTCGATCCGAACATCAACGGGGGCAACCCCCTATTCCTTAGTCTACGGGATGGAAGCGGTACTCCCTATAGAGCTTGAGGTACCATCTCTGAGGATTATGGTTGAATCGGAACTCTCGGAATCCGAATGGCTCAGTGGAAGATTTGTTGAACTCATGCTTTTCGATGAGAGGAGGCTCCGAGCCTTATATCATGTTTAGGGGTATCAACGGAGAATTGCCCGAGCTTTCAACAAGAAGGTGAAGTCTAGAAACTTGGTTGAAGGGGTCTTGGTCACAAAGGAGATTCGGGCACCTGTGTTTGACCCCCATGGGAAGTTCTGACCTAAGCGTTCCAGACCTTATATTATCAAGACTATCCTTTCTGGGGGAGCAGCTCAGCTTATTGATCTTGACGGCAACGAATTTAGTACCTTGGTTAACCTGGATCAACTCAAGCGTTATTATCTTGAGAGAAGCTCGTTGGACCGAAAGCCATAAGGGTGGGCGGTTCCAAGCAAAAGTTAAAGCAAGCCTGCTAGACTGAAAACCTAAGGAGGCAGTTTAGGCAAAAATAAATAGGCATCAATCAAAGCTCGCTCGGCCGAAAATCTGAATGGGCGGTCCTAGGCAAAATTTAGAGCGTAAAAGGAGAGCTAAAATACTCGAGCGAACCTTAGCCTGAACTACGTATTGACCTGATTCCTTGAAAAGGGATACGTAGGCAATCTCTCTGTGAGATTCGGTCACAATCTATCAACTTGATCCACGGTTTCCTATGACCAGGGTAGAACTCAATGATCGAAGCGGCGAGGTGTTCAACACTTGAATTAAAAGGAGAGACGTCTTAAAACTTTCGTTTTTATTCAAACTATAACTTCTATTACACAGGCTGAGCAGTCTTAAAAGATTTAAGCATAAAAACAGAATAAAGTGCTCGAGGCCTTAACAGGCTCACGGTTTATTCTAGGTCATCAAGGTTCGTCAGGAGTCATTCGTCGTTTCACCTACTCGCGACTTCTCTTCTTAGCCATACTTGGTATCGATGCAAAAGCGATGTGCTGAAATCTGGGTCAGCTCCTCCGAGTTGCCTCAGACCCCAATTGCGCTCATATCCTATCAGATTCTGAGTAGTGAATGCAGGGGCTTTGAAGTTTTCGATCCCAGCTCGGTGAAGCCCTTGGCTTATTCCTAACTAACGAAGAGTGCGACCGGGAATGTAAAATGTGAAAGAGGCAACTCCAGCTATCACCATCCTTTTGAAACCTGCAGAACTCGGGGCCATGTCTAGGATGTTCAGGGCTTCATGCATCCAGGTGATCTTATTCGGTGGCATTTCTTTCATGAATGTATACCATTGGTGCACGAACATCTCCGGCTATATCATTCCTCGCTGATGCATTCGGCCGAGCAGATGGGGCCAGTTTGATTCCGGTGCCGTGAGCAGCCCCAATTTATCAGACAGCCAGAGCTGTACGAGCGGAAAAACAAGTAAGGAGTCATATAAAACTTGAGAGGGAAAAACAAGTGAGAAGCTTCGATATAGCCTTGGCCAAGAGATGAGGTAAAAATAGAACATGTGAACACCAGAAAAAGGTGAGCTGGGTGAGAATTTACCTGCAGTAGGAGTGGACTACCACCAAATATGTTTGTTTGGCCGGTAGAAACCAAATCCAAACCCATGAGTGTTTCTGCCAGAACCAACGGCACCACGTTTCTCCGGGCACCCATTTCAGCGGTAACGCTCACCAGCAGGGGGTTGACTTGCCCGTTCGGAGATACAAGTAAATAAGCAGCCAGCACACTGATTGCCAGAGCAAATCGACGCCGAGCTTGCATGGCAGTATCCTTTACTTCCCCTTCCAGCCCATACCACTCCATTAGGCGCATAATGTTGATCTGCCCCCCAGTTAACAGACTTTCTGCTGCTCCCCTTGTGATGTCGAGACTTGATTGTAGGAGCTTTGGTATATTTTTTCTATAGGGCGGCGCAATGATCACACTCGAAGCAAATCCCTGGAGATATGCTTGGAATTCCTCCACAGTTGGGCACAGTTCATTATCCCCGAACCTAAACACGTGAACCTTTGGGTCCCAGAATTGTAGGGTTGCCATCAGAAGTTCGGACGGACCCTCACATTTCGGAGAAAATGAAAAGCGGCCAGCCTGTGGAACCGGAATGATAGCCAATCTCCGGCGACGAAGGCCGTCAGCCACAGACTGATCAA